>CAUYON010045366.1:0-13764 GCA_963573935.1 Arctocebus calabarensis
AGCTACTCGGGAGGCTGAGGCAAGAGAATCACTTAAGCCCAAGAGCTGGAGGTTGCTGTGCGCTGTGACTCCACGGCACTCTACTGAGGGTGATAGAGTGAGACTCTGTCTCCACAAAAAAAAAAGATAGGAATCAATAGTAAAAGGTAATAAAAAAACCCTCAACATCTTTAAATTAAGTGGTATACTTTTAAATATTCTGTTGGTCAAATGAGAAATAAAAAGGAAATAAAAATTATTTTTGACTATTTGATAATGAAAATAAGACACACCAGATTTTGGAGATATAGTTAAAACTGAGCCAAAAAGACATGAGAAGTTTTGCATTCGTGTGTTAGAAAATTGGAAAGCCAGGAAATGTAAAAATAGGAAGTGCAAATAATTTTATGTACATTAATGGAATAGAATCTATCCTTAAAACCTTCTTCCCCATTGTCTCCTGACATACAAATATTTGAATGAGTAAATAACAACTTTATGTACAACTTTTTGGAGAATAAAAAAATAGGCCGCTTCCAACCTGGTTTATACTACCAGCACAACATTTATACCAACAGCTTAATTATTATTAGAAAGAAAATTCTTAAGCCCATCACATTTATGACAAAAGACACAGAAATTTTAAACAAAATAATGCCCCAAAACATAGGAAAATCATTTGACAAAATTTAACACCTTTGTGATAACAACACTTAATAAACATAAAACATGTTGTGATGGTATATCTACATATTACAAAATGATCTATAAACCACTAGAATTAATACATAAATGGGTTGTTTGGTAATGCTATGAAAATAAAAAGAAATATTACTTAGTAGTAAGAAAGTATCAAAAATAAAATTTTTAAAAATTATCTTTAAAATCAAATCTAACAAAATATACGTAATTCTACTTTAAAACTCACAATATATTGTTTAGAGACATTATTAGCATTTATAAATTCAAAGAAACTTAATATTTTCATGGAGTGGAAGACTTATTTTATTTTATTTTTGAGACAGACTCTCACTCTGTTGCCCTGGGTAGAGTGATGAATATCTTTGGGAATATCTAGGTGTGCAATGGCTGGAACATACGGAAGCTCTTAGACTCAAGCAATCCTCTTGCCTCAGCCACCCACGTAGCTGAGACTACAGGCACAGGCCACAATTCTCAGCTATGAAAGACTTGTACTTAAAATGCTAGTTCCTCATGAACTAATGTATAGATTTGCACCAAGCCCAATCTAAATTACATATCAATAGAGTCAGTAATAAAATACATACTATAATTTTTGTCTGGCTTCTTTAAATTAGTGTAATACCTTTGCTATTCATCCATATTGTGGGTATACCAGTAGTCTGTTACTTTTTATTGCTCAGTGATAGTCCATTAAGAAGATATATTGTGGTTTATGTGTTCACCTGTTGATAAACTCTTGGGTAGTTGTTACTTTCCAACTGTGTAAGAAAAAGTGCTGCAAACATTCCTGTACAAATATTACCATGAGCATATCCTTTCTTTCCTCTTGCAGAAATATCTAGGTGTGCAATGGCTGGAACATATGGAAGGTTTATATTTAAAGTGGTAATAAATTGCTAAACTTTTCTTCCAATTGGCTTTACTGTTTCTTGTCCATTTTAGCAGCGTATGAAAGTTTTAGCTAGTTGACAAAACTTGGTATGGTCAATCTTTATTATTTTAGCCATTCTAATAGATGTAGCGAGATCTTATTCCAGTTTTAATTTGCTTCTCTCTGATAACTAAAGATGTGACATCTTTTCGTGCACTTATTTCTCATCTGTATATCTTACCTTCTTTGTTAAAGTGTTCAAATCTTTTGCTCACTATTTTATTGGATTGTTCTTTGTTGTTTAATTATGTGTTGTAAGTTTTCTTTACTTATTCTGGATACCAGTTTTTTTTTCTTTTTTTTGAGACAGAGTTTTGTTCTGTTGTCCAGGCTAGAATCTAGGATGCAGGGAGAATAGTAGACCAATCATAGTTCATTGCCTCAGACTTCTGGGCTCAAGCCTCAGCCCCTCAAGTAGCTGGTACTACAGGCACAGGCATTTTTTTTTGTAGAAATGTGGTTGCAAGGCCTGGGCTGGTCTCAAACTCCTGGTCTCAAGCAATCCTCTTGCCTCAGCTTCTCAAACTCTGGGTTTACAGGCATGGCCAGCCATGGCACCTACCCTGGATACAAATACTTTATCAGATATTATTTTCTTTTCTTTTTTTTTTTTTTTGAGACAGAGCCTCAAGCTGTCACCCTGGATACAGGGTGCTGTGGCATCACAGCTCACAGCAACCTCCAATTCCTGGGCTCAAGCGAGTATCTTGCCTCCGCCTCCCAAGTAGCTGGGACTGCAGGCGCCCGCCACAATGCCTGGCCATTTTTTGGTTGTAGCCATCATTGTCGTTTGGCGGGCCTGGCTGGATTCAAACCCGCCAGCTCAGGTGTACGTGGCTGGTGCCTTAGCCCGCTGAGCCACAGGCGCTGAGCCTATCAGATATTATTTTCAAGTATCTTCTCTGAGTTGTGGTTTCCCTTCTCACTCTCTTAATAGGGTCTTTGAAAGAGCAAAATTTGTTAATTTGGGGAAAATGTAATTTATATGTTTTTTTCCTCTGTAGATGGAATTGTTTTATAACAAAGATCACGAAAACTTTTTTTACCTTTGTTTATGAAAGTGTTAGAGTTTTATGCCTTACACTTAGGTCTATGATCTGTGTTGAGTTCCTGAATTGAAATAATTCCTTTCTCTTTCTCCTGTTCTCCCCACCCCCATCTCTTTTTGTCTCTCTCTTTCATTCTTTCTTCCTTTTTGCTGATATCTAGTTATTCCCCCACAATTTCTTCAAAAGAGTGTCTTTTTTCCATTTTATTATCTTTTCACCTTTGTCCACAATCAGTGGTCTTTGTCCATAGTCAGTGGTCTCTACAGTGTTTTTTTTTTATCATACTAAAAAAATCAATTGTATCTTCATATGTGGGCTTATTACTGGGCTCTCTATTCTGTTCCATTGATTTATTACTTTAGGTGAACTTAAGTATCAATGTAAAATTGATATTACAGATTTAAACTAAACGTTGCAATCAGGTAATGCTTGTCTTGCATTTTGCCCTCTCAAAATTGCTTCAGTTATTCTAGGCCCTTTGCACTTCTACTTGAATTTTAAAATCACCTTGTTAATTTCTGCAAAAAAAGCCTACTGAAATTTTGATTGAATTCTCTTGTATCTTTAAATCAGTATGGTGGGGTTCAGGGGGAGGTGGAGGTGGGTACTGATAGCTTAACAATACAGAATCTTCCAAACAATTAGTAATGTGTATCTCTCCATTTACTCAGGTCTTATTTAATTTCTTCTCAGAAATGTTTTGTAGTTTTCAGTAAACATGTCTGAAATGTTCCATATCTTTTATCAGATTCATTCACACATATTTTATATTCCTGATGTTATAATAAATGTGTTTTGAAAATCTCAATTTTCATTGTTCAGTTCTAGTACTATCTATAGAAGTGGAATTGATTTATTGTTTATTGATGATTTTACTAGCAATCTTGTGACGCTTATATAACTTATAATAACCACTTTTTAAAAAATAAATTTGTTGTTTAATTAAATTTTCTACATAAAAATTCATGTTGTCCATGAATAAAGACAGTTCCACTTATCCTTTTTCAATCTGGATGCCTTTTATTTCTTATCCTTGTCTTATTGCATTGGACAGTATTTCCAGTTTAATGTTGAATATAAGAGATGAGAACATGTGTTCTTGTTTTGTTCCTGATGTTAGGGAGAAGGCATGTAGTATCTTGTTATCAAGGTTGACACCAGCTATGAGTTTTTATCCTTGCACTTTATTACATACAGCAGTGATTTAAACTGGTGTGCTGTGAGAGGATCTTTGGTGTGCACAAACATTAAAAAAAATTGTTAATTAAATGATTTGGGAAAGATATTCAACAGATAGAAAGTATATTCTTTCTTTCTCTTTTTTTACTCTTTTTTTTAATCAACATAATTTAAGTGTGCCACTGAGTTTTAACTACAGGTTCAAATGTGTTGTGAAATAAAAAAGGTTGAAAAACACTGCTCTGGAGGAAGATGTCTTTATCACTGGTCTTGAGCAATTTGATTATGCTGTGCGTTAAGTTTTTAAACTTGGGTTTCATTAAACCTCTTAGATTTATGGGCTTATTGGTTTATAAAATTAGAAGATTTTTAAAGCAGTTTCTATTCAGGTCTTTTTTTTTTTTTTTCTTTTTTCTTTTTAAGAGATGCAGCATTGCTGGTTTTGAACTTCTGGCCTCAAGCAGTACTCCTGCCTCAACATCTTGAGTAGCTGAGATTGCAGGTGACAGCCTCTATGCCTAGCTCATAGATTTTTTTGTTTCCTCATCGCTCCTTTGGAGACCCTAATTAAGGTGCTTAAAATTGTCCCATGGCTTATTGATTCTCTGTTTTATTTTTCTCCTTGTGTTCAATTTTGGATAGTTTCTACATTGCTAATGTTTCCTTTTGCAATGTATAATGTGCTGTTATTTTTGCCCTGTGCATTCTTATTTCAGACATTGTAGTTTTAATTTATAGAAGGTCAAATAGAATCTTTTTTGAAAGAAAATCTTTCATGTTTTTCCTGAACATTTTGAACATATGGAATACAGTTTTAATAATGTCATCATCTGCTGATAACATCTGTATTAGTTCTAGTTGGTTTCAATTGAGAGATTTTTCACACATTATGGTCATATTTTCCTATTTATTTGAATGCCCATTAATTTTTAATTGTATATTTTTATCTTATTAGGTGATGAGTGGGATGAAATTATTTTTAAATCATTTATATCTTTTGAAATCTTGCTTTGATATACATTGGACAGGACCAGAACATTGGTTGATATGGCATACTGTCTCCCATGACTGTGGCAAGACCCCTTCCTTACCAGGGTTCCACTTAATGCCTACGAAACATGAGGCTTTTCTATCCAGCTGGTGGAAACAGGTATTGTTCCTGGCACCATGTAAATGCTGAACACTCTTCCCTCTATTGTTCTCAGATGGTTCTTTCCTTAGTTCTTCCATCTGCAGGCACTGATCAGTATTCAAGGGGAATCTGCTATAGATTTTTGGAGTTCTCTCTAGGCCATGGCTCTCTCCTCTGCATTGCTCTAACCTGTGAACTTTGGCTGCCATGACTCCCAGGCTCTCAGCTCTGTCTCCTCAACCCAGGAGGTCTGTCAGGTTCTACCTGTTTCACATCTCTGTGTTTGAGTCTGAAAACTTTCTCATGGCAGCTTTATAAAGCTGGACTTTCATAAAGCTCATCTCATTTGCCATCTCCTTCAGAGATCTCTGTACTTTGTTAGCTGAATTGCAGCATTTGGGAAACTTGTGTTTCACATTTTGGTCTGGTTTGGTCTGTGTTGTTGTTGCTGTGTTGTTTTGGGGAGGAGGATAAATCAAGATTGTTCCTACTCCAACTTGAATAGAAGTAGAAGGTTCTTTAGCTGGTTTTTTAGTTATGGATGCTACTTCTACTATTTTAATGCTTACTCTAGTCTAGAAAATTTTAAATATCCAATTTTTATTTAAATCAGTAAAAGTATTTACTAACCTGCTGAAGAATAATAAAGCTAAGATTCTTTAACTCAATGACTCCCTTCTGGTTTATGTTATATTAGTGTATATATTTGATTGAATCATTTTTATTATCCCTCCAAGGTAGTTTATTATTTGACAAGGAATACTAAAATCAAGGCTTCAAGGAGGATGGGAGCAACGCCTGAGTGTTGGAAGTCTGGAGGGCCCACAGAAACATTCATCACTCAGCAACTCTGAACAACAAAAAGAGAAAAGAATGAGAGTATGAGGTGATCTAGGTAACCAATGACCAATAGAAAAGAATAATAATCAATGACCAACACATAAGGGCAATAATGCCTGGAGGCTCAAAGAGACCAATGAAAGAGTTGCAACCAATTTTAAATGGAGATAAAGAGGGTATTTATACCCTTTAACCACCTTTGCATGACCATTTCTCTCACCTCTTTTCTTTCATGAGAGATACCCACCTCCAACTCTCTTTGGAAGTGCTCTAAGCGTTCTCTTTGTTCTTAAATAAAATTTGTCTGAGTTTACTGAAATTCATGCACATTGCCTTTTCTTTCTATTCACACTGCCTATGCTGCTCCAGTTTTATTTTCAGTTGCCACTCACTTGTGTTTTTGATCCCTTCCATGCTTAGGTTGAAGTTACTAGCTCACTGGAGTAGTCAAACCAGGTCACCTGGGTTCCGAGAATCCAGGCCCCCATCCTCCAACTTTATTATTATTGTTTTATATAATAAATATTTATTTATATTCACTGAAATGTTTCTCATTTTCTCTCTTCATTACTTTTTCTACAATAATTTCTCCTCGTCTCAAAGTGGCTCTTAGGAGCACCATGTGTTAGGGATCTTTTTACATTTTTGCATACAGTTTTTAAAATGTCTTTGTTTTCATCACTTTTAAAAGAGAGTTTTGTTGGATATATAATTCTTTCATTACAACTATTCTGCTTTGGCTTTACAAATTGGGGTTTTCTGGGTCTTCCTCTTTTAAAATGTAGGTATTACTGAGAATTTTGTTCTTTAGAAGTTTTGTGCAGATTTACATAGATTTTCTGTAGCAATAGAAGATGAGTTGTGGTGGGAAGACAAGAAGGAAAGGCTTTCTCTTCTCAGATATCCCATTTTGGTTGGGTGCTGTGTTTTTTTCTCCTATGTTTTTCTGCCACAGCAAATCAGGATCTGGCAGCTCTCAAAGCAGGCACTAGTTCCAGAGTTTGTTTACCTATTTGACTCACATTTTCACCTTATTTTGGCCTTTGCTTTCCCACCAGCTAAGCATGGCATTAAAAAAAATGTTTTGGATCAATTTAAGTGTTTTTTTGTCAAGACAAACTTTCTATGAGTCTAGTCTGCCTTATTATCCAAAAAAGCAGTATGCAAAGGACTTGTGGACTATGCTCATGTACAGGTTTGTGTACCCTATTGGACCGAGAACTCATCCAGGTTGAGATGGAATTTTAGTTATTGATTCCCTAAGCCTAGCATATTGCCTAATGTGAAATACATCTGCTAACATACTTGAGCTTTGAAAGGAGTAGTCCAGGGAATCAAGATTGGTGTGACTATTGAGGAGAAAGTAGTCAACACTTTAAAATTCAGCAGAGATGTAATGCACCACCAGGAATGAAATGAGGTCATTGGACATGGAAATTGGAAGGTAAGGTTAAAAGAACAGTTTATGTAAGGTGGTAGAAGAAAAAAGTATATGGAGAAGTGAACAGAGAGGTGAAAGTTAAATGGTAAAGCGGCCTCTCCAAGTACTGTGAGGATGATTAGAAAAAGATGAAGAGGATGAGAATTTGATGAGGAGAGAGGATTGAAGGGAAAAAACATTTTCAGTATGAAGGAACTTTAATCAGAGATGAGTGCAAGACTTGATGAAGGGTGAGAAATTAAAGTAGATGAAGAATTAGTAACTGATAAAAACAAGTTCAGGAAGGAGACAGGAAAAATATGGGCTAAAGGATTTAGTTAGAATGGATCTTCAAAACAATACAGCAAGTAAGTATGTGTTGAAATATAATTTACTACGAGTAACAGGCAAGGAAGGTTGAGGGAGAATTTACCTGATGGAAACTATTTTCTTATTTATTTGTAATATATTTCCCCAGTACTACACAAATAGGATTAGAAGCAGCTGGTTTGTTGGTAAAAAGACAAGAGACAGCATCTAAATAACTTAATTGAAACAGCTGCAAGAGAATGTATAGTAACAGATAGCTAACATCAAGTTCTTTATGAAAAGTTAACAAAGAGAAAAGATTCAGGGAATAGGGTCATATGATGCAAAAGAAAATATTGATACTCTAATTTATTTTTATTCAGCACCCCATTTAAGAGATTGAGAATATTAGTCTTCTATCATGGAATAATGACCACACTCACCAGAATACCATATGTTTGTTTAGGGCTATGACTTGGGACACCGGGACAAAAGTTGTTAGTCTTTCCTGTGGCCAGGCGGAAGCATGCCTGTTCCTTCAACTGGATGGAAAAAAGAGTTGAGACTGACTTTGGACTGATTTTTCCATCCATGGAGACATGAGGAGCAATTTGGGTTTCAGTCACAGGGAAACCAACACATGGTACCACATCTGCCATTGGGATGCTAACTCATGTCATGCAAAGCATAAGATGAATTTTTCTCTGGGTCAGGCCTAGAGAAGGCTCTGATCATTAGAATTTTCTATAGACTTCACTAACATTTCAGGTATAATTTACATTTGAACATTTTGTCCTTGGCACTTAAAATTTTATACAAATTCATATATAATGTCCAATTTAGGTAAGCATTCACTGACAAGAAAGTATATATTTTTAGAGGCCCTCTTATGCCCCTGGATTTTCATAATTGATGCTTTAGATAGAAAGGAAATCCACATCCCTGAATATTCACTTACTGAGTCACTAAAAGGCAATGACCCAATATAAATATTATAATAAGAGATGAAACCAAGAAGGCAAATAAGAAGGAAAGATCAAATGGAAAACGTTCTTTCCAAAATGAAACACTTAGTCCAGGAAAGCCTGGGTGTCAAGCCTTGAACTTGAGAGGAGCTTGGCTCTGAAATCTTGGCCTCCAGTATGAGTATGTCTGTTACTCTCTGAGTGGCTGCATGTGACATATACTTCTCAAGTGTGGAGAAAGAAAATGAATTCAGCCTGAAATGGAGGGCTCTCTGGAGACAACATCTTATTCATTAGTGCCCTATGTTGCCCTTGTCTGACTTCCTCTTTCCAACCCAACGACCAGAGACCATGCTGCTCTCTGGGCCCCAGGTGGAAGTGTCTCTGCCGGGTATCCCATTCAGTATATCCACTTACTTTTACCTCCATTTAGAGTGCAGTGCAAGTCTTGTTCCCCATTTGCTGAAAGTATCGTCTACCAGCAACTAAATGGATGATTCCTGTTAGTAAATGCCAGGGCAAGTAATTCCTCTTAAGTAATGCATATGTTACTACCGAAGTCCTTTAGGGAACAACAATGCCTTCAGAGAAAGGAGTGGCTATAACGAGGGCAATGTTAGGAGCTGGGTTAACCAGTGGGAAAGAATTGGGGTTTTCTTTCTGGTTGAAAAATGGTCTTGGTTGGACTGGTTGAAACTGATCTTGTGTGTATTCTTGTTCCAGACTCTCAGATGAAGAGGAAGAATCTCAAATTTTAAGGCCATTGAATTTGTACTTTACACCAAGCACTGTGTTATCTCTCTTAATACTCCTGCAAACAAGTAGAAAAACAAGCCAGAGGGGTTCAGGAACTTTTCCACAGAAGATGTAAACTCTCATGTACTTGAAACTTAAATAATGTTAACTCCCTGCTCATGATACTCCAAGCTTCTTTCTAATCACACTTAAAGTAAAAGCCAAAGTCTGTACCATATTCTCCAAAGACATACCTTGCCTGCCTCTGACTGTGCCTCTGTCTTTATCTCCTACAACTACAGACTTCCTGGGTGTAGTCAGATGGCCTTCTTACTCTTTTCTAAACATAGGAAGCTTCCTCACACTCAGGGTCTCTCCATGACCTGCTCCCACTGCCTGAAATGCTCTCCCCCTCCGTATCTGCATAGCCTGTTCTAATCCCCTCCTCATAGAGGTGTTCTCTGCTGCACCTTATTCAAGAACATTCACCATCTGCAACCATTCTTCATTCCTCTACCTCCACAGGCTTTTCTGTGGAGCCTTCTTCATTTTATGTCATTCTATTACATTATAGTGTCATAACATAACATAGCTTTATAATATTTCCCACTAAAATATAAGTAAGCTTTGGGGGTGGAGGCATTTTATATCATTAGTGCCTAGAACAATGTCTGGTATTAGTAGGTGCTCAATAAATGTCTACTATAAGAATAAATTATGTGATTGTTTTTTCTCTGCAGCCTATGTACCATTGTGATGCAATAGCAATATTGTTTTATACTTGTTGCTAATCTTTACTGGGTGTTTACTGCATGTGAAGCATGAGTTAAATGCCTTACAAAAATTATTAATAATACATTGAATTTCACATAGCTACTGTGGCATTTTGTATAAGGCACTAGAGCATCCAAGGATTTTAGTACTTGTGGGGGAAGGGGAGTCCAAGAACTAACCAGCTCCATGGATATTGAGGAACAATAATATTGAAATAAAGGTATATGAATGCTCTAGATACTTTCATTTGAAAATCACCCAAACCACCTAATAAAATGTTCTCATCTTCAGAATGTTACCTTACAGTGAGGACTACACCTGGACAAGCCTTGCTCCTCATTGAAGATCTTCCAAGTATCATTTTATTGCATCATTCTAAAACAAGGAGGGACAGAGATCACTACGAGACAGATAGGGGCAAGACTCCAACGTGAAAATCAGAGGCCAAAACAAACAGGAAAAGAAACAGGTTTGAAATCAATACAATGCTGAGAGAAGAAAATTTCAGAAGAACAGTTATTAATATCCTTTAGGGAAGAAAGAAATACACAGTATCCTTGAAAAATAAAACAACTAAACAGTATATAGAAGAGTCAGAGAATTAGAGAGATCTCTTGTAAATTAGAAAGAGTACAGGACAAAAATCCAATAGATGGCCTTAAAGATAAAGTTAGGGGTTATTAACCCAAAAAGTAGAACAAAGATATGGTCTTTCTACATACTTATCCCTGTCTCGTAAGGGCTAAAAACTTGGTTCTACTTTCATAAAATCCTAGCCAGCCACATGCTGGATTAGATTCAGCACTGAGTGACATTTGCAGAAGATCTGGAAGGGTGAGGCCCGTGTTACTGTAAGGTCTGGCAAGTGCTTGGGCTTGGCTGGTTGAGATTTCACAGTGGGCTCTGGACATCTCACTGGGAATCACCCTCCCCGCCCCCAGCGCTAGAAGTGGAGTGTTTCGCTTGTTCCCCTTCCGCTAGCCTCTCAGCGCTCTATACACCTAATTCCTGCAGTAAATCTCTCTCTGATCATAGTACCTAGAGTAATTTCTGTATCCCAAAGTTCTCACATAGCAGGAAAACAGGGAGAAGCACTTTCTTTAGGGCATTTGTATGTTCATGTATCAGTGGGGAATTGTAGGCATTCCAAAGTTTGTCACTAGAGGCATTAAGTAAAACTTTGTGTATATAGTGTTTCATAGTAACGCGTGTCAGGTGGAAATAAACCATACCTAGGCAAATACTTGGACAGATCATGAAGATGTAGCATCTTAGAGATGAAACAAGTTTGAGAACAGTAGACCATATCCATGTAATGGAAAACACAAACACAGGCAAAATGATACCACACATTTTATAGGAAACCTATAGCATATATATGAGAATGTGTGGGTATGTAAGAGAAAGAGATGGCAGTTAGGATCAAGTGTGGTTGAAGAGGAGAGAGTAATACTGCTCTTCTGCAGTCTGGTAATGATAATGCTATCAGCTGAGGAGTAAATTACCTCAGTTCTCCACACTGTCAGTCTCTCTTTCTCTCTCTGTCTATCTGTCAATCTCTCTCTCTCTCTCTCTCTCACTCACACACACACACACACACATACACACCCCACAACAAACTAAAATTTTGCCTCCAGTTGTGAGCTATGGCCTACTGAAGGTTGAGTCTAGGAGTGACCTGAGACAATGGCAATGGCAATGAAGAGGAAGGGAAGATAAGATCATTTTTAACTGTAAGCTCATTGAAGACAGAGATGTAGTTTAATCATTGTAGTCCCAGTGCCTATAGGTGCTTAAAGTGCTTAATAATTTTTTGCATAACCAAACTCACTTAAAATCAGCCTGCACAGAGTTCTTCTCCCTGTTTACCTGCTCCGTGAGAACTTTGGGACACAGATCTAAGTAAATCATAAATCCCTTAGATCTCTGTTTTCAGCACTACTGCAGCAACAGAGAACCTGGAGTAGCCAGGCATTCGGTGCTTTAGTGTCAACAGTAACAGTGTCAATGCAGGGACATCAAGTCTACCTTCAGGGTGCCTCCTGACTTCAGCTTCCACGCCAGCTCTCTGGAGAAAGGGTTAGGGGGTAGGTTCTGGTGGGCTTTGTCAGAACTCTGCCTCTGAGCGATATTTGCGATCTTTGGCAGCCACATCTGGAAAGAAAGGACTCAGTCAATCACTGTCAAGAAACAGTGAATTTTCATGCATTTTAAAGGATCTTACACTTAGAATGAGCCAGAACTTTAGATAATTGGAGAATTTCTTTGATTCTTTAGAAAAATCAAGTCACTGCACAGAAAGGATCTCTATAAAACTATTATTCAGTAACACGTGTTGGCAATTATAACAAAGGCTGAGAAATGTAGTACATATATTTACATTTCTATTTATACACACACTCTCATATATATGTGTACATTATATATATATATACACACACACACACACACACATACATAGATACGTATATATAATTCATGGACTTGACCCAGAGAACATTTGTTCTTATAAACAGTTTTATTGCTTAATTTCTAATTAGGTCCCATTTGCCCATGTGTGTGGCATTAACATAATTGATGGAGCGAAGCACCAGGTGCATTCAATTAAAAGAGCTTTAAAGAAAGGTATCATGTTTTACACTTGGTTGCATTTTGAAAATATATTTAACAGGTTTATTCCAATGTCAGAGTTGCAATAAATAGAAGTCAAGTTGACTTAAAACAGACATGTCTTGTGAGTTAATCTTCCTGTCTCCTGATTTCCATCACCTACTTTGAAGCTATTCAGTCATCCATTTGCAGACCTTGCCAAAGCCTGCGGCAGCAGCCTGACGTTGCTCTTCTCTCTGCAGCCGAAGAGCTACATTTTTTCCCTTCATTTTGGAATTTTATTAGTCTAAGTCAAGGTAAACATCAGAGCTAACAAGGCACAGGACCAGTTATCTCCACCATTATTTCTGCAAAATGGCAGGATGGACGAAGATGTGGTATGAACCACAGAGACTTAAACAGAGGCATTAAGTAAACTGTGAGCCTAGTTGCGAACATTTTGCCTTTTGTCACCTTTCACTTGCTGGCTGCTGGGATGAATGATGAACCTCCCAGAAGAGCCCTGAATAGTGAGCATCAGAGATATATTAGACCACTATGCAGCGTAATTACAATCGGACTATTCCAAAGCTATGACAAGATTATAGAGTAGCTTAAAACTGAAAACTCTGGCACAGGTAAGATGCACTTCACTTTAGATACTGGATCTCCGTGGGTAATGAGTCAAGACTGATCCAGTTGTTGCTAATACTTTTCTGGAAGAACAGATGCAACAATACACAACTTGGAGTCTTCATATTTCTTAGAGAACATAGATATGTGCACAATTTTTTCACATCTTACATAAATGTCTCCAAAATTGACTGCTAGGACAAACTTTTACATAAAACTCCTAAGAGGGAACAGTTTCATGAATTTTTAAAAAATATTCCCACAAGAGACTGTGTTTGTTCATCGATACATTCATTCACCTTGCCCCTGGTGGAAGGGACTGTGTTCATCATTTCCTGGCCAAGGAACCCAAACACCTATATATACCCCGAGACTAAAAGCCTAAAGGGGGAGACGGGGAAAGACCGGGAGAGAAACGGAGAGAGCTTTTCTCTCTCCACTTGAGTTCTCTCTCTCTACCAGGAGCTTTAGTGTTTTCTGTATTCTTTTCTGTAAATAAATTCTGTCTTACCACTGGAAAAAAA
>CAUYON010045368.1:0-15856 GCA_963573935.1 Arctocebus calabarensis
CCGAACTGCAAAACAAAAACATAGCCGGGCGCTGTGGCGGGCGCCTGTAGTCCCAGCTACTCGGGAGGCTGAGGCAAGAGAATCGCTTAAGCCCAAGAGCTGGAGGTTGCTGTGAGCAGTGTGACGCCACGGCACTCTACCCAGTGCGATAAAGTGAGACTCTGTCTCTACAAAAAAAAATAAATAAATAAAAAATAAATAAAACAAGTGTAATTTTATATGCACAATTCAAAAAGACTAACTAGGTTTTAACATTTTCTAAAATAAGCAAAGCAGTGATAAAGTTTCTGAAAGTCTAAAATTTTTTACATTAGACTAATTTGCCAATTTTTAATTATCAGGAGGCAAATCATTAATACTACTGGCTCTAGTTTCAATGGAACGAAGATTTTGCCAAGTTGAAGCTAGATGATTTACTGCTAAAATTAAGTAATAGAGGCATTTTCCAATTCATACACAAATAAGTTAATGGATAGAGCTTTATAAATTGTAAGCATGTTCTTCATAAATTTGTTGTAATCCATTATTATGGGCAATAATTTATCTTGGCTTCTCAAGGTGGTATCTCATTTGCCCACGATGTATAATTAAAGTTGTCATAGCAATAATTCATGGAGTTCTGTTAAAATTACTGTGATTCCAAGATGTTCTTTCCCTTAAAAATGTTAGAAAACAATAGACTGACCTAGTGGCAGTTAGGCAATTCCAAGCCATGAAATAAAGAGAAAAGAGGCCAGGTACGTATCCCCTGGGCCTCAAACACGATAAGAACACTGGATGTGGGTTTGGAAAAGTAGGGCACTTAAGGCAATGTTGAGGACTTCGGCAGTCTTTTCAAACGTTGAAGCTCTAGTAAGGGATAAGACAATTGAGATTGTTTTCTAAAGATAGTGCTGTTCTTACTCTTTATATTCCTCCAAACATACACCTGATTTTTAATACTTATTATAAAAATCTAGATAGTTTGAAGTGACCATATATTCACTTACTGAAAATTCTGTCAGTGATTTAACAAATGTTGGCTTAGTACCTCCCAATCACAGCCCTAAGATCTAGACACTCCACATTGGATTCTTTAGAAACTGGTTTTAATTTCACGTTGTTTTAATAAATTACCTCTCCTTTTGGCTCTCCTGAGTGGAAGAGTAAGTTATCAGTCTTTATATTCCCTTGTAGTTTTGCCATGTCTCATGAAAAGCTGGATAATAAAACCTACATACCAAAACTCATCATCAAAGAATTGCAAATTCTAGCTAAAGGCAAGAGAGATGCCATGAAGACTTTGCATATCATCAGGCCACTTGATTACTATTTTAAAAACCAGTCCACTAATGTTTAAAAAAATTAAAGGCCAAGATAAAGGAAAGCTTAACTCAAAGTCTGGTTATAGCCATACAAGGGCGTCTTTAAGAGCACATGAATAAAGATGCTTAGGCTCCTGACATCTTCCAGTTCTGGTTCTTATGAAATCTTACAATGGACCCCTTCTCCTGGAGGTAGCCTGAGCAAGTCTCTGATCCATAAAATGAATGGAGCTAACCAAACAGCTAATACAATAAAGTGCTCCTGGAAAGCTGGAACAGGGAAATGTCCTCATCTAGCAAAAGGGACTGCACAACTGTCTGTGTGTTATTACACCTTAACAAAAGCTGACTCCTTGAAAGGACTTTGTATACCAAACAGAAAAACTGATAATCCACATGATAAATATTTATGTGCACATGGTAGGTGCACAATGGTTTCTTCCAGGAATAAATGCTTCATATGATCCAACCATACACAAAATACTTTTGGAACATATAGCAAGGAGCAATTAATTTTATTAGGGTGGATCAGGGAAAATTTCACCAAAGAAGTCATTTTTGGCTAGGCATGGAGTCTCATGCCTGTAATCCTGGCACTGTAGCAGGCCACGGCAGGAGGATAGCTTGAGGTCAGGAGTTTGAGACCAGTCTGAGCAAGAGTGAGAGACTGTCCCTACTAAAATTAGGGAAAATTAGCCTGGTATGGTGGTGCACACTTATAGTCCCAGCTACTCAGCAGGCTAAGGCAGACAGATTGCGTGAGCTCACAAGTTTGAGGTTGCTGTGAGCTAAGGCGATACCACTGCACTCTAGCCTGACGACAAGAGTAAGACTATGTTTCACATAAAAAAGGAAGGAAAAAAAAGAAGTCATTTTCTTGGTGCATTGAGAACAGCTTTACAATCAAAAAAGAATTATAGAAACACACACAAAAGAATGAAAGTGTGAATTTGCAGGAGATTTTTAGGACAGTCTGCCTTGTGGGGGGTATAAGTGGCTAGCAGATGAAAGAGGAAAGATGGTTTGGTATAAACCCATGGAGCATATTAACTATCAGCCTAAGGTACTACGTCCTCATCAGTAAATCAGCAAGACACTAAGATCATCAAATGTATGTTTTAGGAGGACAACTGTAGCAGGAATAGAAATAGACCTGAATTGGGAGGAGGGTGAGAAGCAGAGGCTGGGGGAGGCATTAGAAGACTTGACAACAGCGTGTAGGGAGCTGGGTGAACAAGGGTAAGGGGAGCAAGGATGGGAAGCAGTGGCTTAGTGGGAGGCACTGCTGAGGAGTAATTAACAGGATTTGACACCAGATTAAAGGCTGTAGGAGATATCAGGATACGTGGGAAAGAAATGAAAAATGACAGTCAGATTCCCAATATGGATTAGTGGAGACACTTAGAACTGAGATAAGAGGGGAAGCCATCTGACTGGAATAAGATGCTGGTTTTCTAAGGGGGTGGAGTTTACGGTAACCAATGGAACAACCATTTGGGGACAGATGGGCAACTGGAAATGCAAAACTGAGGTAAAACAGTAGTCTGGATAAAAAGGTATCATATCCTCTAAGATATGGCATCATAGAACACCAGTGGTAGTGCAGATACCCCAGAAAGAAAGAGAAATCAAAATAAAGAGGAGAAAAACACTTGAAAAGATGCTTTAAGAAGGGGGAATGGTGAAAAGCTGTAAGATCGACAGTTGTGAGTCATGATGAATGAGAAGTGCAACACCACAGACGTTGAAAAGGGAGATTTGAGGGCATCTCCCGGTGAACAATGCCAGAGTGACTGCAGGTTTGATGATTAAGTTATGAGTGCCCTCGGATGGGGGAGTTCCCATCTCGTCACAAGAACAGAAGACAGACTGCAAAGGCTTACACGGTTAGCAGGTCATGAAGAAGTAGAGGCAACTAAGTACTAGCCCTTTATGCTATAAGTTAGGGTACAAGGAGAAGGCAAAGTATGGGCTAGTGGAATTTTAATTTTTAGGACATGAAGAAGGGCACAAGTGTATCAAACCTGTAGAGAGAAGGTGAATATTCAAGGGAAAAAAATCATTTCATAGGGCAGTGACTCCAAATCCCTCCGCCCTCCGTGACTTCTCACCACACTTAGGACACATGGTATTACATGCAGTCTTCAGCAAGCCTTAGGACACCTGCGCTGGGCCCAGCCCTGTGCTGCACAACCCCATTCATTCTTCCCCTCGCTGCTCTCTAAAGCCCAGACCATTCAGTTGTGCAAAATTCCTGGCTTCAGGCCTCTCAGATACGCTGTCTAAAATACTCTTTGCCCTTCTTTTTGCCTAACTAAACTTAAAACATACTTCCTCTTTGAAGTGGTTTTTCTTTGCTGTCTCCCGTCTAAATTCCGATGTCATGTTTCTGCATACAAAAAAGCATTTCCCCATCGTGATCAAACTTGCAATGGCTTGTTCATTTGTTTTTTCTTAGACTACAAGCTGTGGGAAGGTATTGACTACGTACCTGCACATGGTAGGTGATTAGTAAATACTGAGGAAAGAAAAAGTGTTAAAAAAAACCTAAGCCATGGCAGGAAGGATTTTCTGTATTTTTTAAAAAACTGACAAGGGTTTTTAATATTTGGTTTAGGTAAAGGTGCAAAGAAGAGTTATACAATTTAAAATAATTATAAACACTCTGCAATTATTCAATGTATAATTACATTTTGAGGGAAAATACTTTACTTTTGAGGGAAAATTATTTTTGAGGGAAAATACTTATCTAATCATTTTAATTTTAAAATATGGGCTTTTTCTTTTTAGTTTGTGACCTTATCAACAATTATATTTGCTTCCTTCATTTTTACTATCTTCTTCATTTTCAAATGCCTATTCTTCTCTTGATAGATTAGACTTGGTTCTCCTTCCCAAGATATCCTTTTTCCTTTCTCCCCATGATCCAGTAACAGATTCAGCCCAATATTTTTTTTGTGTGTGTGACAAGTTTCTGAAGTCCAGTAAATGGGTCTCTTACACAAGTTTTAGAAACCAAGAAAGGTTTGCAAGTAGGAAGGCAGGGGAGAAAACATGGGCAGAGATCACTGTGGGCCATACACATTCCAATAATGCTCTCTGTAAGTTCTTTCAGTGGCTGAGTAATTAATTTAGGATCAGCAAGTCAAACCACTCATTTTTCTGCAAAGTCAAGCAATTAGAACATATTTCCAAAGTATGCAAACCACAAAGGTGGCTTGCTTCCTAGTAGCTTTTCTGTAATGTCATCCTAATTTTCTTCCTCAGGCACATTTGATAACTCTCCTCACTATAGATCTTTTTGGACACCTAGATATTAAATTCCAAATTTAGCCAATCATCTCTGCTGCTATTTTTCTAATTAGCCTATCTCATGGCATTCCATACACATTCTAAGACAAATGCTCCCACTGTTATTTTCTGATAAAAGCTGTGGCCTTGAAAATTTTCTAGATGATTGAAGAAAGGGTTTCTGCTTTCGTTGCATATATGTAAATTTAACTGCCTGCTCTGTCAAGGTAAACTGCTGCAGTTTGGCAGTAGGGACTCTCATCTTTAAAAAGAGACACATACCTGCATTTAGCAAGGTTCATTGTACATAGCTATGATTTAATGATAAAGATAATAAAAATAAAATAAAAATAAAAAAAAGAAAAGAAAGTAAAATGTTACCACGGGGGGCGGGGTGGAGAGACACACATCTACTTACTCTAATACTCAGATGATTCCATCAACTTAAAAATAACCTTTCTTATAATTTACCAGCTGGGCTTCCCTTTCAAAGACCTAAGTAAGACGTAATACCCTTACATCTAGGAAATATTAATAATGTTTGATAGCAATTTAATATGGCCATATATGAAAGTCATGGGCACAGTCTATTAGTCCTAACTTGGAAGGAAAAGTTTCTTCATCCAAGAATAATAAATACTTCTCAAAATTAACCAATGAAGAAACTGTAAGTAACACCTGACGTGTTCTCCACAAAGCTTTTCCTTGCTTACACAAACCCCTACTAGGTTTCCTAAGGTCTGGTTATCTGAGAAGCACCTTCACAGTTTTTGTTATTTTCACTTACCATAAATATCTGAACTTTTATTTGAAGTAGTTAATCTTTGAAACATTAAAATATATTTACTTTTAAAATGAAATTCCATCTAATGCATATTTTTTCTAATACACATGTTACATCAAATATTTATATTCAAATAAAAACATCTAAGTTTCAGTGAAAACCCAGCAATGCTTTGGTTTTAATGTGGTTTGGAGACACGTGGTGGTAGAACAGGTGATCCCTGGCAGGGGATGTCCCCAGACTCCCCACCTTTCTGCTTCCACATTCCTAAGTAAGCACGGATGAAATAAAATGGACCAGACACACACAACTCCCATCAATCTGGCTGCTACAAATATAATGGCAAACAATTAGAACCCTAGAAATTAAAACATTAAATCCAGCCTTAGAATAAAATAACTTAAATAAAATTAGAATAAAATAATTTCAAACATTTCAAAAGCAAAGTTTCATAGAGGTGGAAGGAGAGAGGGAAAGTCAGTGGGATTGATGAACACTAGTTAGAACCCTTCTATCTGTATCGCTTCTTACTATTTTCTAAGTTTCTGACACCTTGTCTGATTTGACCCTAAGCTAATGAGACAGAAGGCAAGTATGTGAGTCATAGAATCATTGTAATTTTATTTCTAGGTTATTACAGCAACACACACTTAGGCCTTAAATAAAACTAAAACTAAAATACCACATTTCTCTTCTGACTTGAATTAGTTAACAAACAAATGGTTCAGGTTGGATGAAAAAAAAAGCTATCTATTCTCTACCCAAAATTCTTTGGTTGTTTCCCTAATATTTAAGTTAAACAGTATAACACAAAGCTATAGGACATTGAAAAAATTAAATAAAATAATAAAAACCCCAACTATGTTCTCTTTGTGGTTTATCTTTCAGTTTGCTCACATGCTTTTTAGTTTTCATAGCCCTATTTTTCCTTCCCCTCTTTTCTTTCTCATATACTATATAGTCCCTCCTATTATTCCCAACTTGCAAACAAGAAAACAGATGAAAGAATCTGTCCAAAGTCATGTACAGTGCTAGAGAATGGCAGGACCGGAAGCAGAACCTGGACTGTTGTGCATTTCATTCTGAAGCTCTTCCTACTGTGACATACTACCCTCAAAAGGAAATAATGTCCTAATTTATAAAAGTCCACAAAAGCTAAACTTAATAGATCAATTAAAATATCCTTTAATTTACTAAAAAGTTTACCAACATGAGAGTCCTAAAAATCTTGAAAAGTCCCCTTCTGCATAATTATATCTATTCTGTAGCCTCAGGAGCTCATATATCATTTACCATTACACAGAAATCCTAAAGAATGACTAGAGGTAAAGGATTAGAGGTAAATGACTAGAGGTCAAATCAATCAGAAAAGTAAAAAGAAAAACACCTTGGTAAGTGTAATATGAATCAGTGGAAAAAAGATGATTGAAATTAAAATCAACTCTGCAGTAGCACATTCACAGCCCATGGTGCAGTGCCCTTGTTTGCAGTAGTTTAAGAGTTGTGTAAGGAAAAAAACCTCAGAGTATACAGCACAATTACAAAACATCATTCCAGTTTTCCCTGAGGTCAGATGCAGTGGGAAGGCAGGCTGCTTTCAAGACCATGCCCAAGTTCTACATGGGGAATTGTGGGAGGGTTTTTAAAGACTGCCCTCTGACTTGGGACTTACGTGTTTTCCTTATGAAACTGGATCAAAATCAAAAAAGGTGCTTGTTAACAATGAAGATTCTTAAGTCTCAATCAAGACCTATTAAATCAGAATGTTAGATGGTTTGGGAAGCTGCACTGTTAAACAAAGTTGCCAGGTAACTAATAATACAACACTAAAGTCTAAAAGCCAGCTTTGGAGAGGTTTCTAGAGTATTAATTTTGTAGCCTCTCACTTTGATGTTCCTATGTCCTAAATTTTGGGGTTTTTTTCCCTCTTATAACTATTCACTTGGAATGGAAAAAGCTTTGTGTGTTTAGCATTTACAGGAACACACATTCAGATGATAAGGGTTGATGTAAGACAGGATAACTGGAATCCAGTTCATCTCTAACTGATGTAGGTATGGGGAACATGGAAGTCGGAAAGCAGCAAAAGAATTTCAAACTCATGAAACAAGTTTTTAAAACTAAGTTACAGATTTAAAAAAATAATGATAACACCAGTTCTTACAATAAACTGTCCTGGCCTCCTGATTCTATGACAAATTATTTTTACTGTCATGATAAAGAATGAATAAGGCAATATATATCTCAACTTCAACTATAGTTACGTGCATTCTTGACAGTCTTCATGAACAAGAACAACTTGAATCATAAAATGACTCTCTAGGGCTAGGAGTTGTGGTTCTATGTACGTATTTATGGCTGATGACATCAAAAATTGAAATAACAAGGGAATGAATACACAAGTCACCAAAATTGAAACAATCTATAGTAGATTTAAAGTATCTACTACTGCTGCTTAATGTACTTAACTATCATTTGAGCTTTAAATGATGTCTTTTAGCTAATTGTGTATAAATAGAAGGCTTATAAAAGTTGTACACTGAAATTGCCACTTTTCTGCTACACATTTTTGTTAAGTTGACAGCTTAGATTAATATACCCTAAGAAGCATGAAATAAAGGTATAATGAGATTTTTTTGAGTATCATAGTTACAGTATCCTGAGTAACAATAAATACCCATTATAATCAAGGCTAGTGATTGCTATTTTATTTCTGGGCAAAACATCAAATTAATATAAAATTTGGTTTATTGAAAGCAAAGCTTTGTACTAAGATTTCAATGCTTAAACATGAGCCAATAGCACTTATTAAATATTTTTACTCTGTAAAGTGAGTATGTAAAAGTCACTTTTAACAGAAATCTAACAGAACCATTTTTTAAAAGGCAAGGAATTTGAACTAACCAGAAGAGAATTTCAGATTCTTGATAATTAACTCCTTAGCCTCTCAAGATTTCTGCGTCTTGACACAGAATTCTATATGTACTGTAGTTCTGCCATAGAATTCCCACATATTTCATATAGGATTACTGAAGAAATATTAACTTTTTTTCTTGGTAGTAAAATAATTAAAATTTGTTGAGTGTCTAATAAGCATATGTCAGGAATTTTGTAGACACTAAGGTTTTAGACATAAGGTAATAGTCGTCTGGCTAAAATACCTTATTTATAAGAATTCTATTATTCTCACTTTATAATTGAGAAGACTGGCTCAGAGGTTAAATGACTTCTCTATGAACACACAGATAGGAAACACCAATGGCGAGATTTGAACTTCAGTTTTATTTTGAAGCCCGTGCTTTTCTCACTCACTTCTCTGTCTGTGGACCGAATGATTTACCTTTGTGACTGCTTTAAAGAGATAGGTTTGTGGGCCAGAACTCAGTATTATATTTTTATTTCTTTATTGTTAGCTGTGAACTTGGGTTTTATACAAGCCACTTGTAAAGGGAAAAAAATATAATTATTTGACATTTCCCTTACATAATGAAATTCAGAGGTGACATTTTAAAAATGCGTAGTGAGAATTACCACGTGTCAGGCTTTGGGGAGATAGAGGTTAGACAAAACAAGCAAGGTCCCTAACTCTTAGGGAGAGTGTGTGCTAGAGCAAGAGATAGGACACTAAGCAAGTGAACAATGTCACAATGTTTCAGGCAGTGACCAGTATTTGTAAAAAAATAAAGCAGGGTAATAGGATGCAGGGTGCCTAGGTCCTGCAGTACTGTAAATAGCAGAATTAAGGAAGGCTTCTCTGATGAAGAGATGTCCTTACTGAGACCCAAATGATGAAAGGCAAGCAAGCTGAGGCAGGAACATCTTCCATGTGTCCAGAGCACATCCAGAAAGGCCAGCATGGCCAGAATGGAGCGAGTGACTCAGCGCACTGTGGGAGAAGAGATGAGCAGGGTGAACAGGGCTGTGTCATGGACATCCACGTGCACGGAAGGGCACAGATCCGTAGGAATGCGCGGAGGCTGGCATGCAGGCGGTCCTGGCTGACAGGAAAGATGGCAATATGTTGGCATAGCAGGTTTTCAGTTCAACAGCTATGCCAGCATCTTGCCTCCTCTCCAGTTCCAAGTTACAGAAGCAATGCTAAGTCTCTTCGGTGTTTTACTTTTCCAAAATCTTCCCTTGCACCTGAGGTAGGGAAAACACACTCATTAATTGAAAACGGAAGCTTGGTTCTGAACATAACACAGTCTTCCCAAGTTTCCACTTTTGAAAATGTACTTAAGCACAGGAATACTGTGGTTAGTCCCATTTCTTAATGGCCTTTGATCTCAAATGAATCCTGAGAATGTTTATTGAGTGCTTTTGAAACAAAGGGAGAAAATTCCCCCCCAAAAGTCAAATCAGTAAAGTATGAAGTGATGAAAGTTAATTATAGGATAGTACAACCATATCCCAGCAATTCTCACTAATTCTCAGAACAATTTATGTTTACTCTAATAACTTAGTCAATTTCTGCCACTGTATGTACTTAAACATTAACTGTTTCCCTGCAGTGTGTAGTTAGCTCCTTGCTTTATATGCTCTTGAAAATAATACTCTTCTGAGCCAATAACTCTCAGCTAAGAATTTAGTACTTTTTGTAAAAGTACTACTAAGTTATATGTCCAAAGATGTTTACTGCAATGCCATTTAATACAAAAGATTAAGGCATTAAGATTTAATGACACCATGTATGATAACTTTTCAGTACCTAAAAATGTTTTTACACACATAACAGTGGTATATATACAAACTTTCTCTTTTTTTTTTTAAACAGTTTCACTTTATAGCCCTGGTGCTGTTGTAGTAAAATGCTGTGGTGTCTTATCTCACAGCAACCTTCAAACCTTCAGCTCAAGCAATTCTCTTGCCTCAGCCTCCCAAGTAGCTGGACTACAGGCACCAGCCACAATGCCAAGCTAATTGTAGAGCTGAGGTATCGCTCTTGCTCAAGCTGGTCTCGAACCTGTGATCTCAGTCCATCCACCCACTTCAGCCTCCCAGAGTGCTAGGATTACAGGCGTGAACCTCTGCGCCTGGCCCACAAACTTTTTCTCGAAGGATATACGAGTGGTTTATTATTTTAAATGTTTACTCATTTTAAAAGGATTATAAATTACTTTTGTTTTCCTCTTTTATATGTTTCTATTTAAAAACTAAGTATTATTTGCAAAAAAGGAAAATGACCATAAAAAAGACCTATAAAGGGAAAAGATTCAGTGACAGAGTGGTACCAATGTACAGATAAGAAGCATACTGACTTGAATATGACTCTAACATCAAGTGTGTTTGCCTGAAATTAAAGTTTAGCATTGCCCATCTGACTCTAGATATATACACACATACACTCACAACGGGTGCATATGTGATGTCTATTTCTTTTGGGGGGATTCAAGAGATGGAAGTGTTACACATGACTGTAAAATCTTGCTCTGGGGCTAAGTAAATAGTAGAATGGATACTAACTGACTCCTTAGAATGTAATTCAAATTGATAATATCATTTATTAATGTAACGGGTACTCAGGAATTTGGGGTTCATCAAGTATACAGCATTGGATCAAAGTCAATGGCAAATAGGATACAGGTTAGGTAATAAAATACATTGCTGAATCAAGAAGACTTAATTCAATAAAGTTTCCCCAAAAGGCTCATTGTTTTCAAAAAATATTACTAATCCCTAATATTCATAATTGAGAGGCAAAGACAGGTTGCATCATTTTTCTTTTTTTAAACTTTATTCAAATTAATATGAGGGTACAATATTTAGGTTGCATTGTTCTCATTTCCAGGGCAAAGTTCCATTTGTAGAAGAGCCTCTCACCTAGGGGTCGTTTTACCCACCCTCACAATGTGCACATTAGGAAAGATCCCGCCTCCTGCCCTCCATCCTTCGCCACACATCCTCCCCCACTCCTGCTTCCCTCTACCCGCGTCCTGGCCTATAATAGTGTTTTACTGTTCGTAGGAACATGTAATTGTTTATATATTGATTTTATATTAGTATGGAGTACACTGGATATTCATCTTTCCATTCTTGTGATACTTTACTAAGAATGTATTTCAACTCCATCCAGGTAAATGTAAATGATGTGAAGTCTCCATTTTTTAATGGCTGCATAATATTCCATGGTATACATATACCACAGTTTGTTGATCCAGTCATGGGTTGATGGCCACTTAGGTTGCTTCCACGACTTGACAATTATGAATTGAGTCAGGTTGCATCATTTTAGAAGGTACATGCTACATATTTGAAAACAATCATTTCTTGTGACTTTTCTGATTCATTTTGCACATAAAAATTTCAGATTAATTTTTCAAAGAAAACTGAATGCTGTCAATTATCTGATTTACTAGTCAGATGCATCAGATACCTGAGAAGGCATATGGCTATTTTATATGAGGATCACTTGAAGAGAAATTGTAGGGTAATATAATAATGCACACCCTACCTTTCTCTTATTTACTTATATGTTTAAAAGTGGAAAAAACTTACTTCTTATCAAATTAAGTTCTCAATTTATAATTTAAAAGTCTAGAATAAGACTGTACCCTACCCCTATTAGAGAATCCATTGTTGTTGAAACTTGGGTCCTTTCTCGAATTTCTCTGAAGCACTGAGAGAAATATATTAGGCTGTTACCAGGTCACTAGCAAAATACATTTTCTCACCTCATACAAGTTTCTTGCAAAAATCTAGCCTAACAATGAATTGTTTGTTGTAAGTGGAAAAGAGAAAAAATATTATGGGTACCTGATTACATCTCTTAGCAGCTAAGGTTAAACGTGGAAAAATGATGATGATAAAATGCCCTGGAGAGAATACAAAGCCTATTTGTACCTTTTTATTTATTTTTTTTTTTTGAGACAGAATCTCAAGCTGTTGCCCTGGGTTGAGTGCCATGACATCATCATAGCTCACAGCAACCTCCAACTCTCAGGCTCAAGCAATCCTCTTGCCTCAGTTTTTCCTATTTTTAGTAGATACAAGGTCTCACTTTTTGCTCAGGCTGGTCTTGAACTTGTGAGCTCAAGCAATCTACTCACCTCTGCCTCTCAGGGTGCTAGGATTATAGTCATGAGCCACCCGCCCAGCCAGAAAAAAAAACAATCAATAAATTTTTTCCTAAAAGACTTTTTTTTTTGGTACATTTCAAGCATTTAGTACTATAACTAACAAAATAAAGCTCAAAGTCCAGAATTTAAGAATTATTTTAGCTCATTTTAAATGCATTTAAAATATTCTGATTCAATTTGTAAATAACTAATTTAAAGCTGGCAGAAAACCTAGCAAATCCCAGACAGAGCAGAAGTAAGCTGTACTAGCCACCATAAAAATGAGAACAATTCAATCACAGAAACTTAAGAAATGGTGCAATTAATACTCAATGCGTCTTTCCAGAGCTAGAATACAGTCTACTTAACGACTTATTTTAAAAAAGGAAAGTTTTCTAAATAAGGATGGGTGAGGGGGTTGATTATGTATAATGTGTCTTGTCCTATTTTTCAAGTATACTATTATGGAAAAATTTGTGGTCCAATCAAGAATACAACTGTGGGGAAAAAATAACATTCATTCAATGTGTTGGTATTGCTTTGGGGAACAGACAATTTAACAGGGTATGCTTAAAGTTACTCCCTAACTGATAGAAGCCAGATGTGTGTTTGCTATACATTGGTGGGGGGGAGGTGTGCAAGAAAGACAGGAGTAAAATTTTAATGTATTTTTTTGTATAATGTATAATTTGCCAATTTATAAGAGATGGTATTTATTCACTTGATTATCTTATTTTAGCTATTTTGAAAGAGCTCAAAACCTATGAAGAATCCTATGTATTAATGCATTCATTGTGCACTTGGTCACTTTTCATACATATGGAACAAAAATGTACCAATGAGGAAAAAAATCATTACTACAAAAATAGTCTCAATTTACTTGTGCTTAAACACTCAGCCACAGTACTACTGAGGAAGTATATTAAAAAATTATAGATGCTTTGAGAGTAAAAAAGGCAACCTACAAGAATGATTAAGAAAATGGATTCATAGAATTTGAGGCGTTTTAATGTGTCTTTATAGTATCAATAGATACGCCTTTGTATATTTGTGTATACACATACATACATAGATATGACATCTATAATTTTAATTTTGATACAGTTCTTTTCCTGGAAGAAAAACACCAAAGATAAACTTTTTAATTTAGGATATTTTATCAAATACATCAAAATCTGTGTCAAGTAACAGAGGCAATCCCCACCCTGCAACTACTAAAGTAGAGAAAAACTGGCAAAGACAGTTAATTTTTTTTTCCCCTCCTGACTCATCTGGCCCATCTGGCCTGCTGGAATACTCATACCCCTTTCTCTGCCATCTAACACCCTCTGTCCCCTCGTCCCCAACACACACAACACTGTAGTTCTATGAGGTTTGTTCTCCCTCAAAATGCCCATTTCTCAAAAATACATTCCTTTCCCCATTCCAAACTTCCTTTTCCTCTTTGCATAAATTGTCTATATGAATGACAGAGAAGCAATTCATCACTTCATTACCAGAATTCAAGACAAACTACAGATGGGTAATAAGCTTAAGCCTTCAAAGGGACCCAAAGTTTTTAGGAGATGAGTATTACATAAAATTACTTTTTAAGTAGTAGAAAATATAGAAGATATTGTTAATAAGGTATCTCTATCCTACAAGCCCTTGCATAAAATAAGCCAAAATTAAACCAATTCCTATTTTCCAAAATTAATATAAACACAATGAAAAGGGAAAGTGGAAGGTGGAAAAGAGAAACAACTATCTTTTTTGAGTAAACATTACATATTTTTACATTTTTTTCCTACTTAATCCTCAGAAAAATGGCTATGATAGGTATTATTAGCCCTGTTCCTAAATGATTAAGCTGAAACTGAGATAGCTGATTATCTCAAGTAAACACTCCAGGTCACCAACCTACTAATATTCCCATTAGCTTAACCGTTTTTTACATCTGTTATATGCCACGTACTATGCTGAAGACAGGGCCTCTGTCCACAGTGAGTTCCCTAGTGGGAACTGGGAAAAGAGATAAATCCTTAACACTGCATGTACTTCCATATAATTTGTTAAGTCATATGATCAAGTGAGCCTCAAAGTATAATAAAGAACAAACACAACATTGGGATGGATTATAGTGATGGCCCCTGGCCACATGAATTTGTAGACTGCGTATAATATGCTTTGGTTAACCTGTGATATGAGTAAGATATGAGGCAAGCAGAGATTAAAAAGCCCTTGTGAGACTGGACCTGCCTTCTCTCTCTCAAACCCTAGCTAATATACTGAAGAACAAGAGCATGGAGCACAGCCAAGTCTCCCTAGTTGTACCAGCCAAGGCCAGGCCAGATCAGCCAACAGCACGCCAAGCCAATCGGTAGTAACAAGGCTGCTTAGCTGACCACTCCTGACGTGTAAGCAATAAACACTGCTGGGCTCTTTTGAGACTTTCTGGTTGGTTGTTATGTGGTATTATCATAGAAAAATAACTGACATAGGGCAGAGTCTGTGACTCAGAGGAGTAGGGTGCCAGCCCCATATACCAGAGAGGATGGTTTCAAACTCGGCCCTGGCCAAAACTGCAAAAAAAATAACTGACATAAGCATATTGATTAAGACCATGTTCTCTGGATTTAGACAAACTAGGTCAAAATTATCTTTAGAACAGCAAACAGACCATGTGTGTTTAAGTCACCCATTTCACTACAGGGACAACAAAGTCAACTGACTCCTAAATTTACTCTGGTACTTTGCTAGACAAGGATAAGATTTCACTGAGTATTTATGAATGAATACGTAAACTTTGTACAAGTACTGCTTTGCTGGACGAGACTCCCTGAAGGTAGGAGACAAATCTCATTTATCTTTGCTTCTCCAGGATTCAGCATGATGAAAGGGACTGAGTAGAAGGGCCAATCAGTATCTGCAGAAGGAAATGATATATGAATTTGGATTAATTTACTATGATTAATGGGAAGCCACCAAAGGGCTTAAAGGAAGCAACGTGACAAGATGATTGCCTGGCAAGATCGGTCTGGCTGCTTTCAAATGGTGAATAGGGAATAGGGGCCAGAATGGATGCACAGAGATCAGCTAGGAGCCACCAAGGATATTCATGGAGGGATGACACAGATTCAAGACACATCTGGGAGGCAAAACAGAGAAAACTTGCTTGAGATCTGAGGGCCTACAGTAATGGAGGAACCAAGAAAAAAACCCAGCTTTCTAGTCTATGCCCTGGGGACATTGACTGAGATAGAGGAGTTCAGAACAGGGGAAATACTTTAAAAATGCAGAGCCACGATTCATATACATTCAGAAATGTTTTGATCGTACTGTTACAGTTAGCCTTCATGGCGTTAAGGTGCCTTTCTTTTCCCACCTTAGGTAGGTTCTTTAATGTTTTCTCCAACTCTTTTAATTAATAAAAAGTTGGCCCT
>CAUYON010045371.1:0-15600 GCA_963573935.1 Arctocebus calabarensis
TCCCAGCTACTCGGGAGGCTGAGGCAAGAGAATCGCTTAAGCCCAAGAGCTGGAGGTTGCTGTGAGCAGTGTGACGCCACGGCACTCTACCCAGGGCGATAAAGTGAGACTCTGTCTCTACAAAAAAAAAAAAAAAAGGAGGCTTGGCACCTGTAGCACAGTGGTTATAGTGCCAGCCACATGCACTGAGGCTGGTGGGTTCAAACCTGGCCTGGGCAAGCTAAACAACAAGGACAGCTGCAACAAAAAAAACAGCCAGGTGTTGTGGTGGGCACCTGTGGTCCCAGGTTCTTGGGAAGCTGAGGCAAGAAAATCACTTAAGCCCAAGAGTTTGAGGTTGCTGTGAGCTGTGATGCCACAGCACTCTACTGAGGGTGACAGAGTGAGACTCTGTCTCAAAAAAAAAAAAAAAGAAAGAAAGAAAGAAAAGGAATCAGATGCTGACTTTGGACCATGGCCTAATGAAGAGCTGGCATTTGTCTCTGTTTGGTTTTGTTGATGGTCTTGATAGCATCAGCCAAGACATTCATGTGCACAATTATGTGGGCACAGAAAAATGGCAGAAAGAGCTACATGGTCTTCTAATTATAAAATATCGCCTTTTATTTTACCTTGACATTATAAGGGTTGTTGTTTTTGTTTTTGTTTTTTGAGATAGAGCCTCAAGTTGTCACCCTGGATAGAGTGCTGTGGCATCACAGCTCACAGCAACCTCCAATTCCTGGGCTCAAGTGAGTCTCTTGCCTCTGCCTCCCAAGTAACTCGGACTACAGGTGCCCACCACAATGCCCGGCCATTTTTTTTTTTTTTTTTGGTTGCAGCCGTCATTGTTGTTTGGCAGGCCCGGGCTGGATTTGAACCCTCCAGCTCAGGTGTACGTGGCTGGCACCTTAGCCTGTTGAGCCACAGGCGCCGAGCCTACCTTGACATTATAGTTAGGGAATTTTTTTTTTTTTTTTTTTAGACAGAGCCTCAAGCTGTCAACCTGGATAGAGTGCTGTTGCATAACAGCTCACAGCAACCTCCAATTCCTGGGCTCAAGGGAGTCTCCTGCCTCTGCCTCCCAAGTAGCTGGGACTACAGGTGCCTGCCACAATGCCCAGCCATTTTTAGGTTGCAGCCACCATTGTTGTTTGGTGGGCCCGGGCTGGATTTGAACCCACCAGCTCAGGTGTACGTGGCTGGCGCCTTAGCCCATTGAGCTATAGGCACCAAGCCAGGAATTTTTTTTTTTTTTTTTGAGACAGAGTCTCATTTTGTCACCCTCGGTAGAGTACTATGGCATCATAGCTCACAGCAACCTCAATCTCTTGGGCTTAAGTGATCCTCTCGCCCCAGCTTTCCCAGAAGCTGGGACTCCAGGTGCCTACCGCACCCCCTGGCTAGTTTTTCTGTTTTTAGTGGAGATGGAGTCTGGCTCTTTCTCAAGCTGCTCTGGAACTGATGAGCTCAAGCAATCTACCCGCCTGGGCCTCTCAGAGTGCCAGGATTACAGGCCTGAGACACCACACCCAGCCACGGGGAGGGATTTAGAAAGAGGCCGACTCCAGGGAGGTAGGGCTTAGTTTGACAAGCCTTGGCAGGTGGAGGGGTGGGCCAGTCATCACACTCCTTCCTCCAGGAGATTCAGCCAAGGAGCTCCCTATCTTGTCTTGGTGGATGAGGTATCTGAAGAGGATGGAGACATCTAAGATGTAAGTGTTAAAATCCCTGAGCTCCCTAACCTCCACCCAGCCTCCAAGGTGTGCTACAGCATACATATAACCAAGCGAAAACAAATGTGGCAGCCCAGCACCTGGCTCAAGCGGCTAAGACGCCAACCATGTACACCTGAGCTGGCGGGTTCGAATCCAACCTGGGCCCGCCAAACAACAATGACGGCTGCAACCAAAAAATGGCCGGTGTTGTGGCGGGCGCCTGTGATCCCAGCTATTTGGGAGACGGAGGCAAGAGACTCCCTTGAGCCCAGGAATTGGAGGTTGCTGTGAGCTGTGATGTCACAGCACTGTATCCAGGGAGACAGCTTGAGACAATGTCTCAAAAAAAAAAAAAAAGAGTGGCACAAACCCCACAAACTTATTTGCCCTAGAGAAGTAATTCCTCTTACTGAAGCCACACTTGAAAAACACAATTTAACAGCGGAAGGAAGGCTTAGCATGACTCACTCCATTTTGTTTCTGACTCCCCTGTAGCAATATCCTTTAGGATAAAAGCTTCTGCTTAGCTCTGCACGTAGGCCAAATAATAATAGGAAGAACTTAGTTCAACTCTAGAAGAAAGATGAAAACCATTCCTTCTCCAAACTAACTCCCAGGGAGGTAGGCAATAATAACGATGCCATGAGAAAGGTGTTAGGAACAGTGTGAGCTGACCTATGTCATCTAAAGGTAACTGGCCAAGAAGAAAGACATTTCATGACCTCTTCGGACCCTCACTGAATGCCCTTCCTTCCCCGGTTCCCTTAACATAAAAAAGAGCCTGACGCTCACACGAACCTAAGATGGCTCTTTAGGACAGTAGCCCATCTTCTTCTCGGTTTGCTCTCTGAATAAAAGTTGCTTTCCTGGCAGTGCCTATGGCTCAAAGGAGTAGGGTGCCGGCCCCATGTGCCAGAGGTGGCGGGTTCAAACCCAGCCCCGACCAAAAAAATACTGCAAAAAAAAAAAAAGTTGCTTCCCTTGCCCCAATACCTTATCTCTCAGCTATTGTTGTGTGGTGAGTGCTAGGAGCTTGGACTCAGTTAGAAAAATAATGAAGATCTTAAGGCTTGGTGCCTGTAGCACAGTGGTCACGTGTTGGTCACATACACCGAGGCTGGCGGGTTCGAACCCAGCCCAGGCCAGCTAAGCAACAATGACAACTGCAACAGAAAAACTGCACCTGGGCGTTGTGGCGGGCGCCTGGAGTCCTAGCTACTCGGGAAGCTGAGGCAAAAGAATCGTTTAAGTCCAAGAGTTTGAGGTTGCTGTGACATTGTGAGACTCTGTCTCAAAAAAAGAAGCAGTTGAAAAGTAATGCCACCACGGCACCTGTGACTCACTGGGTAGGGCGCCGGCCACATATACTGAGGGTGGCAGGTTTGAACCTGGCACCTAGCCAAACTGCAAAACCAAAAAGTAGCCAGGCATTTTGTCGGGCACCTATAATCCCAGCTCTTCTGGAGGCTGAGGCAAGAGAATCACCTAAGCCCAGGATTTGGAGGTTGCTGTGAGCTGTGCCACCACGGCACTCTACTGAGGGTGATAGAGTGAGACTCTGTCCCAACGACAACAAAAAAATCCCAGCAGGGACATGGGTAGAAGTATAGATTTTTCAAAAATTGACCACAAGGGTTCGGCGCTTGTGGCTCAACGGGCTAAGGCGCCAGCCACGTACACCTGAGCTGGAGGGTTCGAATCCAGCCCCCGGACCCACCAAACAACAATGATGGCTGCAACCAAAAAATGGCCGGGCATTGTGGCGGGCACCTGAGGCAGAGGCAAGAGACTCGCTTGAGTCCAGGAATTGGAGGTTGCTGTGAGCTGTGATGCCACAGCACTCTACCCAGGGCAACAGCTTGAGGCTCTGTCTCAAAAAAAAAAAAAATTGACCACAAGTTCTGTCAAAAGACAAACTTACAAGAAATCAACAATTAAAGATCTAATTGGCTTTTATTCTTTTATTTGTGATTCTAGAATGGACAACAAACATCTGATTCTTTTTATTTTATTTTATTTTTGAGACAGAGTCTTAAGCTGTCGCCCTGAGTAGAGTGCCATGGCATTACAGCTCACAGCAACCTCCAACTCTTGGGCATAAACGATTCTCTTGCTCAGCCTCCCAAGTCTCTGGGACTACAGGTGCTCACCACAATGCCTGATTATTTTTTGGTTGTAGTTGTCATTGTTATTTGATGGGCCTGGGCTGGTTTCGAACCCGCCAGCTCTGGTATATGTGGCTGGCGTCCTAGCCACTTGAGCTACAGGTGCCATGCCTATCTCCTTCTTTAAAACTATGACTATTGGCTCGGCACCTGTGGCTCAGCGGGCTAAGGCGCCAGCCACGTAAACCTGAGCTGGCGGGTTCGAATCCAGCCCCGGCTCACCAAGGGCTGATGCCACAACACTCTATCTAGGGTGACAGCTTGAGGCTCTGTCTCAAAAAAAAAAAAAAAAAACAAACAAACATGAATGGACTTTAGAAGCATCAGGTTAAGGAAATAAACCAGATGCCACTGCTAAAAGGTGGAAGTAACCCACATGTCCATTGATGGATGAATAAATAAAATGTAGTATATACTGCACATTGAATGGACTGTTATTCAGCTGTGAGAGTTGGTGTCAAAGCCACAAGGCATTTTCAGTCTACGTGCAGTTGCTGGTCACACAAAGATCCGATTCCTCGGACAACAAGGGTAGCCAAGTATACCACAGATACCGTGTCCTCTTGTTGAGAATGGGAAAAGCGGCCTCAGATCTGTTCCTCCCACAGAGATCTGGGGAATCTTGGTGTTGGGAAGTCTGCCCCAGGGCCTTCAGTGTCTCAGCTCATTTGTCTTTCAGAAAATCGACCATTTCTGGGACTACTCAAAAGGTCTGAGTAGTTATTTCAGGGAGACGATTATCATTGAAATGTATTCTAGGGCCATTTACATCGTAAGAATCAAAATGGAGTCACTGGCTCAGCGCCTGTGGATCAACGGGCTAAGGCGCCAGACACGAACACCTGAGCTGGCGGGTTCGAATCCAGCCTGGGCCTGCCAAACAACAATGATGGCTGCAACACCAAAAAATGGCTGGGTGTTGTGGCGGGCACCTGTAGTCCCAGCTACTTGGGAGGCGGAGGCAGGAGAGTGGCTTGAGCCCAGGAATTGGAGGTTGCTCTGAGCTGTGATGCCACAGCACTCTATCCGGGGTGATAGCTTGAGGCTCTGTCTCAAAAAACAAACAAACAAACAAAATGGAGTCACTAATGTTAAGAAAACTCTGGGGCGGTGTCTGTGGCTCAAAGGAGTAGGGCGCCATATACTGGAGGTAGTGGGTTCAAACCCAGCCCTGGCCAAAAACTGCAAAAAAAAAAAAAAAAGAAAGAAAGAAAAAGAAAACCTGACAGGTCTACACCTGTGGCTCAGTGAGTAGGGCTCCAGCCCCATATACTGAGGGTGGCGGGTTCAAACCTGGCCCCGGCCAAATTGCAACAACAACAACAATGACAAAATAGCTGGGCATGTGGGCGCCTGTAGTCCCAAGTACTCAGGATGCTGAGAGGCAAGAGAATCACCTAAGCCCAAGAGCTGGAGGTTGCTGTGAGCTGTGACGCCATGGCACTCTACCAAAGGCAACAAAGTGAGACTCTATCTCTTAAAAAAAAAAAAGGGCGGCACCTGTGGCTCAGTAAGTAGGGCACTGGCCCCATATACCCAAGGTGGCAGGTTCGAACCCAGCCCCTGTCAAACTGCAATAACAAAAAAGGATGAAAAAAAAAGAAAACCCTGGCTTGGTGCCTGTGGCTCAGCAGGCTAAGGTGCCAGCCATGTACACCTGAGCTGGCGGTTTCGAATCTAGCCCAGGCCTGCCAAACAACAATAATGGCTGCAACCAAAAAATGGCCAGGCGTTGTGGCCGGCGCCTGTAGTCCCAGCTACTTGGGAGGCAGAGGCAAGAGACTCGCTTGAGCCCAGGAGTTGGAGGTTGCTGCGAGCTGTGATGCCACAGCACTCTATCCAGGGTGACAACTTGAAGCTCTGTCTCAAAAAAAAGAAAGAAAGAAACAAAAAGAAAACCCTAACAAGGCCAGGCATGGTGACTTACTAGGGGGCTGAGGTGGGTGGATTGTTTGAGGTCAGGAGTTCAAGACCAGCCTGAGCAAGAGCCAGATCCCATCTCTAAAAATAGCATGGCCTTGTGGCAGTGCCTATAGTCCCAGCTATTTGGAAAGCTGAGGTAAGAGGATCTCTAGAGCCCAAGAGTTTGTGGTTGCTGTGGACTGTGACTTGACCGCACTCTAGTCAGGGCAATAGAGTAAGACTTTGTCTCAAAAAATAAATAATAAATAAAACAAAGCTGAGAAAAAGATTACTATTTTTTTTTGAAGACAGAATCTCACTATGTTGCCCTCTGTAGAGGGTCGTGGCATCACAGCTCACAGCAACCTCAAACTCTTGGACTTAAGCGGTTCTCTTGCCTCAGCCTCCCAAGTAGCTCGGACTACAGGTGCCAGCCACAACGTCTGGCTATTTTTGTTGTTGTTGTTGTTGCCATTTTTGTTTAGCAGGCCTGGGCTGTGTTCGAACCCGCCAGCCCCAGTGTATGTGGCCAGTGTCCTAACTACACTTAGCCAGGTGCCGAGCCAAAAATATTATTTATTAAAAAAAAAAAAGGCTCGTTGCCTGTGGTTCAAGCGGCTAAGGCGCCACCCACATACACCTGAGCTGGCAGGTTCAAATTCAGCCCAGGCCTGCCAAACAACAATGATGCTGCAACCAAATAGCTGGGCGTTGTGGCAGGTGCGTGTAGTCCCAGCTACTTGGAAGGCGGAGGCGAAAGACTTACTTGAGCCCAGGAATTGGAGGTTGCTGTGAGCTGTGATGTCACAGCACTCTACCCAGAGTGACAGCTTGAGGCTCTGTCTCAAAAAAAAAAAGAATCCTAGCACTCTGGGAGGCTGAGCTCACAGGTTCAAGATCAGCCTGAGCCTGAGCAAGACCCCTGTCTCTACTAAAAATGGAAACACTTAGCTGGGCATTGTGGTGGGTGCCTGTAGTCGCAGCTACTCAGGAGGCTGAGGCAGGAGGATCACTTGATCCCAGGAGTTTGAGGTTGCTATACGGTAGGCTGAGGCCATAGCATTATTGCCCCGGTGACAGCAAAACTCTATCTCAAAAAAAAGAAAGAAATGGAACCTGAAGAAGGTCACTAAAGGTAAGGATGGACAGGTGTGCAGTGCTCACCGGAGCCCTTTGAGCCCGTGTGTCCACAGCTCACTTTTTCTGCCCTGGTAGTCTTCCCTCTTTTCAGAAGAGTCTTTTTGATTTTATTTGAGATCTTGTTTGGATAAGGCCACCTTAATAAAAGACTATGTACTCCTTCTGGGATGATAAAAGACTTATTGTCTTTTCTGGTAAATCCTTTCTGATATAAAGATCTTTCTAATTTTTTTTTTTTTTTTTTTGCAGTTTTGGCCAGGGCTGGGTTTGAACCCGCTACCTGTAGCATATGGGGCCGGTGCCCTACTCACTGAGCTACAGGCGCCGCCCATAAAAATCTTTCTAGACTGAGTACTCTTGGTTTCTACAGAATTTACATTCTGTCTGTGAGGCTTGTCTTCCCTGGTTTGTGCACTTAGTTGAATATTTTGTTTGATCTGCACGCCTGGGTTAAAATTTTTGTGATCGCTCTTAACTTGGTTTCTTTTGAAAATCTTCCAAGAGAAAAAAAATAAACATTCTAAATGGTGGGCACAGGGCGACTAATTAAAAGCCAGTAGAGCAGTCGCCATTGTCTAAAACACCCTATCTAACCTCCTGACATTCCCTGACACAATTTACAGAATTGTCTTGGCTCTCAAGAGACTAGTAAGAAATGGAATGGGATTCTCAAACATTAAGGCATGCCAGGTTTTCTGGGACTGCAGCTGCCTACATAATATGGCCTATTCTTGTGCATGTTTTTAAAGTGATGGGCAAATTACATCAAAGAATATTCAGAGCTCAAATGGTCATTATTTGAAAATCTGCAACTATAGAGTTAACACATAGTCTTTAAACTTGTCTATCTTTCATTTTTTTTCTGCCTACCTTATGTCTGCTGATTTTTCTACTGGTGCTGAGATAAAATTCACTGTTTATCGCATTTCACCCAAGATTTAAAAAAAGAAGTCTTAAAGGTGTTTTAAATTAATGGCTTTACAAATTGTAATGACTCCATTGTAACCAACAAGTAGAAACCTTTCAGAAATATAAATTTAGATTTGCCTGACCATTGCATACAATGATGGAACACTTAATTAAAAAATGAATAATCTAGGCTCGCACCTGTGGCTCAACGGGCTAAGGTGCCAGCCACGTACACCTGAGTTGGTGGGTTCAAATCCAGCCCGGGCCCGCCAAACAACAATGACGGCTGCAACCAAAAAATGGCTGGGCTTGTGGCGGGTGCCTGTAGTGCCAGCTACTTGGGAGGCTGAGGCAGGAGACTCTCTTGAGCCCAGGAATTGGAGGTTGTTGTGAGCTGTGATGCCACAGCACTCTATCCAGGGTGACAGCTTGAGGCTCTGTCTCAAAAAACAAAAAAAAGAATAATCTCTTAGCAGGGTACTGGCGAAACTTATTAAAGGTAGAGTATTAATGTCTTTATATAGTGATCAAGGAAATGCCATGAAGGATATCTGTAACAGTATGATCAAAATATTTCTGAATGTATATGAATCGTGCCCTGTGATTGCTCCAATGTACATAATTATGATTCAATAAAATTATTAAAAAAAAAAAAAAGAATTATACAACAGATCAATAAATCAAAAAGTTGGTTTTTTGAAGAGGTCAATAAAATAGATAAACCTTTGGCTAACCTAACCAGGATAAAAAGAGTAAAATGTAATTTCATCAAGCAGAAATGGTAGTGATGAAATAACAACAGACTTCTTAGAAATTAAAAAATATCCTTAATGAATATTACAGGAAACTTTATTCTCAGAAATAAGAAAATCTGAAGGAAATTGACCAATATTGGAAGCACACCACCTTCCAAGACTTAGCCAGAATCAAGTAGAAATGTTGAACAGGCCTATATCAAGTTTTGAAATAGCATCAACTATACAAAATCTCCCTAAAAAGAAAAGCCTGGGACCAGATGGCTTCACATCAGAATTCTACCAAACCTTTATAGAGGAACTAGTACCTATGTTACTCAACTTTTTCCAAAATGTAGAAAAAGAAGAAATACTCTTCAACACATTCTATGAAGCAAACATCACCTTGATTCTCAAACCAGGAAAAGACCCAATAAGAAAAGAAAATTAGATACCAATATCCCTAATGAATATTGATCCAAAAGGTTATTTAGTTTCTATGTTTTTGTATGAGTATGCAGATTCCTGTTGTTACTGCATTCTACTTTTATTCCATGATGGTCCAAGAAGATGCCAGGAATAATTTCTATTCTTTTAAATTTGCTGAGATTAGATTTGTGACCTAAGATGTGATCTATTTTGGAGTATGTTCCATGGGGGTGATGAGAAGAATGTGTATTCAGTTTTGTTAGGATAAAATGTTCTGTAGATGTCTGTTAAATCCAAATGTTGAATGGTTAAGTTTAAATCTAAAATTTCTTTGCTTAGCTTCTTATTGGAGGATCAATCCAACACTGTTAAAGTGGTGTTAAAATATCTGACTACTATGGAGCTGGAGGAAATCAAGTTGCTCATGTCTGTTAGAGTTTCTCTTATAAATTGAGGCACATTCTGGTTGGGTGCATAAATATTAATAATTGAAATCTCATTATATTGAGTATTGCCCTTAACCAATACGAAGCGACCATCCTTATCTTTCCTCACTTTTGTGCTTTATGAACCCAGCTACTTACCATTATTTGATCTTTGACAAGCCAGTTAAAAACATACAGTGGGGAAAAGACTCCCTATTTAACAAATGGTGTTGGGTGAACTGGCTGGCGACCTGTAGAAGACTGAAACTGGACCCACACCTTTCACCTTTAACTAAGATAGTCTCACTAAATTAAAGATTTAAACTTAAGACATGAAACAAGAAAAATACTAGAAGAAAGTGCAGTGAAAACTCTTGAAGGAATCAGCCTGGGCGAATATTTTATGAGGAGGACCCCCTGGGCAATTGAAGCAGCATCAAAAATACACTGCTGGGATCTGATCAAATTAAAAAGCTTCTGCACAGCCAAGAACACAGTAAAGCAAGTAGATAGTCCTCAGAATGGGAGAAAATATTTGCAGGTTATGTGTTTGACAAAGGTTTAATAACCAGAATACAGAGAGAACGCAAACATATTAGCAAGAAAAGAACAAGTGATCTCATTGCAGGGTGGGCAAGGGACCTGAAGAGAAACTTCTCTGAAGAAGACAGGTGCACAGCCTACAGACATATGAAAAAATGCTCATCATCCTTAATCATCAAAGAAATGCAAATCAAAACTAATTTGAGATATCATCTAACTCCAGTAAGATTAGCCCACATCACAAAATCCCAAACCCAGAGATGTTGGAGTGGATGTGGAGAAAAGGGAACACTTCTACATTGCTGGTGGGAATGCAAACTAATACACTTCTTTTGGAAAAATATTTGGAGAATACTTAGAGGTCTAAAAATAGACCTGCTATTCGATCCTATAATTCCTCTACTAGGTATATATCCAGAAGACCAAAAATCACATTATAACAAAGATATCTGTATCAGAATGTTTATTGTAGCCCAATTCATAATTGCTAAGTCACAGAAGAAGCCCAAGTGCACATCAACCCATGAATGGATTAATAAATTGTGGTATATGTATATCATGGAATATTATGCAGCCTTAAAGAAAGATGGAGACTTTACTTCTTACATTTTTACATGAATGGAGCTGGAACATATTCTTCTAAGCAAAGTATTTCAAGAATGGAAGAAAAATTATCCAATGTACTCAGTCTTTCTATGAAACCAATTTATAGCTTTCTTATGAAAACTATAACCCAACTATAGCTCAAGAAGAAGGGGAAAGGGGAAAGGGAGGGGAGTGGAGGGGGGAAGATGGGTGGAGGGAGAGTAATTGGTGGGATCACACCTATGGTGCATCTTACAAGGGTACATGTGAAATTTACTAGGTGTAGAATATAAATTTCTTAACACAATAAGAAAATGCCGTGAAGGCTATTTTAAGCAGTTTGATGAAAACATTTGAAATTGTATATAAAATCAGTACATTGTACCCCATGATTGCATTAATGTACACAGCTATGATTTATTTTTAAAAAAAGAATATCAATAAAAACAAAAAACAACAAAACAAGAAATGAGCTATCCAGCCACGAGAAGACATGGGAGAACCTTAACCGTACATTGCTAAGTGAAAGAAGTCAGTCTGAAAAGGGAATAAACTGTATGATTCAGGCTATGTGTTATTCTGGAAAAGGCAAAACAATGGAGATAGTGCAAAGACTAGTGGTCACCAGGAGTCGGGGAAGGAGGGATAAATAGGCAGAGGACAGAGGACTTTTAGGGCAGTAAAACTGTTCTGTATAATGCTGTTAATAGTGGACACATAGCATGTCCAGATCCACAGAATGTACAACACCAAGAGTGTATGATATGGACTTTGGGGTGATTTGGATGTGTCAGTGTGTGCTCACCCATTGCATCAAATGTACCACTGAGGGGTTGGGGGAGGCCATGTATGTGTGGGGAAGTGGGGATATGGAGTCTTTGCAGTTCCCACTCAGTTTTGCTGTGAATATGGAACTCCTCTAAAGAATAAAATTTACTAATTCCAGAAAACGTTCATAGACTGCCATGGAGGTCAGACTCAGCTGTGTCTTTGGAGTAGCTGCTGCCCACTTGGCAAAACAATCAACTTCCAGTTATACACAGGGCCCAGGCCAAGTGCCTGCCCCTCTGTGTCCCTGCCTGATGGGGAAGTGATCGTAGGCCCCGGGGTGGCACAGGAGCAATGGTTTCTCAATGCTTGGGTGGTGGAGTCTGGGGTGAGGACCTTCTCTCCAAAGCCAGCAGCCTCACTGTTGAGGAGTGGGAGGGGAAAGAGAAAGGAATTTATGCCTCTGGCATTTCCTGCTTCCCTAGTATCAAAGTAGCTTCCTGGGAAAGCCAGGAAGTGTTGGACAGAAACCTGCACTTCTGGGGTCATCAAAGAGAGATGGGAGAGGCTTGAAGGGCAGTTGGCAGATCCCACTCTGCAATCTCTTGGCTCTTTGGACCTACCCATGAACATACACTAGCACATAAATGAGCAGAGGCACAGATGTCAGCAATAGACAGGTGTACACTGATGCACACACCCAGAACACATACACAATGACATGAGTGTGCATATTCAGGGGTCATATCTACGATAGTTACACACACAGGTGACTGAAGCAGTTTGTCATTCTGAAAGTACAGTAGGAGCAGTAGTTGTTGATAAACATGCTCTCCCAATAGCCCGGGAGTTAACTGTTTTAACATGTTCCCCCAGGAGGGCAGCAGCCTTCCAGAACAACTAGCCCTTCCTGCCCATCACCCAGCAGCAGGTGCTGAGGCACTGCTGGTCTCTGAAGCTCCCAGTTCAGGTTCTGGTAATTCAGGTTCTGGTGAATGCACAGGTGTGTCCATCTCAGTCTGTCTGCAGGCGGCTTTCCCACTGTGCCATGTGGGCTGTGATCAAGTAACTGTTAGTGTGTGGCACTCACTTCCCCCATGTGGTGCTGGAGGTCTTTGGCAGTGAGAACTTGGGGCCACTGTCTGCAAGGATCCATCACAGAGGTGGTAGAGGAACCTGGCTATGTGGAGCCACTGGAATGTTTCTTTCCCCTGCATCTCTGACAGCCTTCCCTTTGCGACTTGGAGCCTGGCTCTCAGTGTTGCATAAGTTGCAGAAGAAATAGTGGGTAGGAAGGCATCTTCAGGAGTCTGGAACACTTCTGCCTTGAGGCAGCACATTTGAGGCCTGAATGTAAATAGGCCCATTTGCACATTGGCAGATAAAATCCACTGTGCATGGAAAAAAACCTCAGCAGAGGGCACAAACCAAAGAGAAAATTAACCAAAACAACACCTTTTAACTTTGACAAGGATTTAGGAACTATTTTGCAAAACTTCTGGTACTAATAGACAGCTTTTTAAAAATTAATTTAAAACCTCTTCTGTGAGTTAAAAAGCAAGAAGGCTTTCAATGCTTTCATTCTTGTCAAATTTTCTACTTTTACAACATAATAGAATTGTTCTCTATTAAAATGATTTCACTGAACTGTATTATAGCTGTGGTAGACAGGATAATACCTTCCAAAGAAGTTCATATCTGAATCCCAGGAACCTAGGAATATGTTACCTTACATGGCCAGAGGGTCTTGGCAGCTGTGACTGAGTTAAGGCTCTTGTGAAGGGGAGATGATCCGGGATTAACCAGGTGAGCCCAAGGTAATCACCAAGGTTCTTAAAAGATGGAGAGGCAGTCACAGAATGAGCTTCACTTAGAGAAGCAAAGGTGGGAGTGATACACTTTGAAGACAGGTGAAGGAGCCAAGGAATGTGGCCATCCTCTAGACCCGTGGTCCCCAACCCTCTAGGCTGCAGACTGGTACTAGTCTGTGGTCTGTTAGGAATCATGTCACACAGCAAGAGGTGAGCAGCAAGTGAGCTTCTTCTGTATTTATAGCCACTCCCCATCACTCACATCACTCCTTGAGCTCTATCTGTTAGATCAGAGGTGGCTTTAGATTCTCCATGTTCCACCTACTTGTTCTGCAATACGCACCAATTGGAAGTATATCACTTGGTCCCCTTCTGGCCCAAAGGAAATGCATTCCAAAGACCATTAAACTAAGATGAGAGTAGGCTAGTTCTGGGGTGGCAGAAACTATCTCATAAAAATTATACATGTAAAAAAAAAAAATTATACATGTTTGGGGGAGAGGAGCAAGATGGTGGTCAAGTAACAGTGTCCTTGCAACTGGGCACAGTAAGTGTGGGGAGAGAAGACTCCAGGCATCGCTGGCTGGTGGCATCTTCCCAGAAACATCCCTTTGGGGCTACAGGGAGTCAGCTTCTGGACCCCATGAGGAGGACAAAAGCAGTGGAGAACTGGCAAGTGTTTGTGTGTGTTCATTTGGTCTAATCCCACTGGCAGTTATAAGTACAGAAGCAATGAAATTGCAAACTGAAAAGGCCTTACCTGTGAGCTGTCTTGGTATTTTTGCACTTGGCACTCAGTTGAACCACCTTAGGAGAACGTGGGCAAGAGTGCGGAGGACTTTAAGTGTTGTCTAGGGCCCCAGACTGAGCTGCTGAGACAGACGGAGCTAATAGTGTTCGGTTGTGGGCCACTGGGAGCCATTGTGGGAGAACTGCCCCAGCAAGCTCCACCCTCAGGGTTGCAGAGCAAGGATCGAGTGGGAGCAAGTAATCTAGTGACTGAGCAGCCTAAAGGTGGTGACTGAGATGCCTTATAGTCCTGGCCCTCAGGGCCATAGAGTGAGACTGGTTTTTGCACACTGGGTAAGTAGACAGCCACTTCAGGAGTGATCCCAGTGACAAGTGTGACAAAAACTTCTGCTTAGACAAGGTTAGCAGTTTAAAGTGTCTCCTAAGCAGGCTGAGGAGAGATTTAGGCTCTTCACCCTGTAGGCTTTGAGAAATCAGCAGAGGCCTTCAGTCTCCATCTGTACAGCCATATCAGCAATGTGATTAACATCTCATGCCCCAGAAGATCACCTGCTGCCCAGACAATATCCAGCAAGATATATATAATGCTTTGTCTTTGATTTTGTTTGTTTGCTTTTTTAAATTTCAACATTTTCCCTATAGATTTTTCTTTTCTTTCTTAATTTTTCTAGTTTAAATATAATTTTCCAATGTTGCCTTTTTCAACAATTAGAACTTCATTTTTGCTAGTGTTTCTACCCCTATTATTTGACTTTCCCCCCAATTTTCTCCTGTAAAGTTTTCTGTTTGCTTGTTTTATAGCATTTTTGTCTTCCCTCTCTACTTGGTGGAGGTGGGGTACTTTGTCCAGACAGACTAGCAAAGAGCTGCTGACCTCAAGGGAACTACCCAACCCAGCATCTCCAGAGGTTGGGGATTTTTAAGGTTGGGTCAAAGTACCCTCCTGTACACCTATATTGCTCCTGTCTCCCTATTTCTGTGCCTCTCTTCTTTTTGTGAACATTCTCTTTTACCCATCCCCTCTCCTGCCTCTTTTATCTTTTTTTTCTTTCTTTTTTCCCCTTTGTGCTCTTCAGTCTTCTCATCCTTTTGGTCCTATACCAAAAGGACTCATCAAAACGCTACTCCAAAGGCATGACAACTTAAAGATCAAGGAGTGAAAGGAAAATTAGGGCAAGGAAACAGGTAAAAGAAATCACTCATGAGGAAGAATCAGCAGAAAACTCCTGGCAACATGAAAAACCAGACCAGAGCAACCCCCCAAAGGGACCATGAGGTAGCTACTGCAGAGGATTTCCACCTATAAAGAAATGTTAGAAATGACAGAAAGGGAATTTAGAATACAGATGATGAAAACAATGAAGGAAATGATGAAAACAATGAAGGAAACTGCTAATAAAGTGGAAAATAACCAAAAGGAAACCCAAAAACAGAATCAAATAAGAGATGAACAAACTGAAGCAGTCAACTAGGGAACTTAAAGATGCAATAGAAAATATCAACAACAGATTAGACCATGCAGAAGAAAGAATTTTGGAGGTAGAGGACAAAACTCTTGAGATAGCTTGGATAGTTAAAGAGGCAGAAAAGAAGAGAGAGAAAGCAGAATGTTCACTGACAGAAATATGGGACTTTATGAAGCGTTCAAACATACGAATTATAGGTATCCCAGAAGGGCAAGAAGAATGCCCAAAGGGAATGGAAGCCATACTAAAGAATATTATAAATGAAAATTTCCCAAA
>CAUYON010045374.1:0-16490 GCA_963573935.1 Arctocebus calabarensis
CTTCTTTTTTTTTTATAATTTTATTGAATCATAATTCTGTACATTGGTGCAATCATAGGGCACGATTCATATACATTCAGAAATGTTTTGATCGTACTGTTACAGATAGCCTTCATGGCAATTTCTTGATCACTATATAAAGACATTGATACTCTACATTTAATAAGTTTCCCCAGTACCCTGCTAAGATGCACCGTAGGTGTGATCCCACCAATTGCCCTCCCTCCACCCATACTCCCCTCTCCCCTCCCCTCCCTTTCCCCTTTCCCTGTATTCCTATGCTATAATTGGGTTTTAGCCTTCATATGAAAGCTATAACTTAGCTTCATATTAGGGCCGAGTACATTGGATACTTTTTCTTCCATTCTTGAGATACTTTGCTAAGAAGAACATGTTCCAGCTCCATCCATGTAAACCATCAATTCTCTCCTTTGGCGGCTCTCACTGTAAGACAGCTCCTCTTTCCCACTGGTGCCACACACTAATAGCTCTCTTCCTGCTCCGAGGTAAGTTACTGGTGCTCTGTAGTAAGCCCTGCAGGTGCCCAGCGCAGATAGGAACCTTCCCCTCCAGAAGCTCTCAATTTACTTCTGAAGTCACTGCTTGGTCTCACTGCCTCCGCTTTCCACCCCACCCTGGACACTGTCTTTCACATTTCCTTTAACTCTATATTCCCCACTCTATACCCAGGCATTAGTCCTAAACCTCTACGGTCCCCTGCGCCTTGGATGTCCTCTTCTCTGCAAGGGAAATGGGACATTATTTAGATGGAGTACAAACATTGCAACCTGTGAAATGTAGACATTGGTCCTAGTGGTTCTCTGGAGGTAGCACCGACCCTCCCCCCTTGTAAGACCCATTTCAAACTTCTACAATGACCGTCTCCCACTACCTTTCCTCCTAAGGTGGTTTCTTTGCTCTGAGTCAGACAGCCTCAGGTCCTTCTGTTATTTCTCACATGGTGCTGTTGTATCCAAATCGTTCACAGCTTTGACCGTCCTCTGCAGTGTGATTATGTAATAATTGGGGACCTTTGGATCTCCCCAAATCACAAATCTCCAGTCTTGACTTTTGCCACACCCACCCAAGTCCCTGGAGTAACAAATAAGACAGTGCACACCACCAGGCAGGTTTCAGGGGCTCATTTGTATGCACGGAACCCTAAGGAGGGTCTCCATCACTATCAGATAATTATTCCTTCTCACAGTGGAGTCTGTTCCATTCAGTAAGGCAGAAGTTGCCCTGGGGAAGGACTAGGATATATACAATCTGCTCTATATTTAAAAAATGGAAAAAACCCCACAACTTCTCCCTTTCTGTGCTGTTAAGATAAACATCCTTTCCCCCAGTTGCACAGCTCGGGCTGATGGTGAATACTTTTCTCCCTGAAGAAATCACTTCTGAAAAGCAGACATTTAACATTTCCAATCTGTCTCTGAAGCCGAGATTAAATTACATTCTGTTTTGAAGGCATCGAAAACACACTTGTTAATATAATAAATGCCTTCCGTTACTTCTAGAATTTGTCTTTGTTAGGCACATAATTTAAGAATTATCTATTATGGTAAAAAAAAAATTGAGCCATCTGGGTCTCTGCTAATATCTGTAAGCAATAAGTCTTTGATTTCCTTCATACTTCATTACTGGCGATACACGGAGAGCAATCATTCCAAAATCAGAGCTTGTTTTCTGTTGTCAGACTATTGTTCATCGGGATTTATGAAACAACAAAAAGGCATTTTCTTGATTTTCATAAGTTAAGCTAACAGTCCGGTGATGACAACCCCATTAAACCTCAGCAAGTCAGATGTTTAAGCTATGGAGTTTTATACTGTATCTATCATTTTTACAAAGTGGTTTTCTTTCCTCCTTCAACTTTCTGTAGAATCTTTTATCAATAGAAAGGACAGGCGAGATGCTTATTTACCATATATTTTTTAAGCCATACAGATTTGCAAGGTATCTCACCTGACAATGTGTAAAGGATATAAAGCATTATCAAACTGACCAGTGCTGATGATGGAGGGAAGAGAAGGTAGGCAAATGAGAGTTTTGGAAGAAAATTTCTTCTAAATCAACCCTGTCTTCTCTGACTTTTGCTCATGCATTCCTCTCTGAGGGGATGGAGAAATTGGGAAGGGACAGTAGCCTTGTAGCTGGAGGGAGCAGTGTACTTTCTCTAGAGATAGCAGTTCTGCCCAACCTGTAGACTGTATATTTAAGAGTCTTCTTGCGATGTAGGCTGTGGGACACAATTAATGCCAGCAATTAATGCACAATGAATGTGGGAAAGGAATCCCCAACTGGAAAAATAAAAAAGAGATTTCATGGCTTTAATGTCTTGCATTTACAAATCTCCTCTTTGCAATAAAGAAATCCTGTTAGGTCAAAGGGAAGGGGGGGGGAGGATGGGTGGAGGGAGGGCAATTAGTGGGATCATACCTATGGTGCATCTTAGCAGGGTACTGGTGAAACTTATTAAATGTAGAATATCAATGTCTTCATATAGTGATTAAGAAAACGCCATGAAGGCTATCTCTAACAGTATGATCAAAATGTTTCTGATTGTATATGAAGTAAGCACATTGTGCCCCATGATTGCACCAATGTACACAATTATGATTTAATAAAATTATTTAAAAAATGTAAACATAGAAAAAAAATACTTGGTCTGTGGTGTGAGAGGCCACTGAAAGTATCAGAGTGCTTCATAAAAAGATGCGTGTTGTTACATATTTGATTTAATAAAGGTTTAGTAACAACAGCTCTGCATAGGCACAGTAGCCACTGTCTATGATGTAGCATTTGACAGCATCAAAATAGCTTCTTTAAACATATCAAATAATATTACTGCAGATTAAGCACCAGCCTGCATATTTGAACTGCTGAGAGCTGGGAATTAGCTGCACTTTTCCTATTAATAGTAAAGTGAAACTAATCCCTTTAAATGTCCTGAGATGCTGTTCAGCTATATATCTACTGTTTAGATCCTATTGTAATTTTATAAATAATCAAGAGACTAGTAGAGACTAGTAGACTAACTACTTAGTAGTTACACAGAGTGCATTTTCAATATGTTTTTTAGTAACTAAAATTTTACTCTAATGTTTTACTCATTTTATTTATTTAATTGTAGGGAGATTTTCTGGTCTGTTCACATAAAAGTGTCCACTTTGAAATCCCTCCTATTAGGCCCCATCCAACAGGACAATCCTATCAGCTGTAGGGTGTCCTTTAAGGGGACTCCCTATAGGTGAGAAAGGTTACCCCAGGGGAGATTGGCAGACACCACTCATGGGAGTGCCAGCGGCAGATAGCCTTCAGCTCTGAGCCCCTCAGGGACTTTCTCAGCTGAAGAGAGCTCTTCACCCAAGGCTAAACCTTTCCCTCAGTGGTTCTCATCCAATGAGATGAGAACTGACAGATGCTAGAAAACCAAGACCTGGCCATCCCCGCATAGCCACTTGAGCTCCGGCCCTCTGGGTTTGTTCCTCTGGGGCTTCGTTCATGCATCCTTCTCTGCCCATGCCTGCCTCTTCCCCTCTTTTCCACAAGTGCTGGTCCCTAGGGCAGACCTTCAAAAAATCCCGAATGCTAGACTGTTTTAGAATCTCCTTTCTGAGCAATGCATCCTGCAGCCCAGTTACTTATGCCCAAGGTTGCTTAGTTAGTAGGTTTAAACACGGGGTTTTGAACTCCTTTGTCCAACACCAAGCCTGCTCCTCCCTGGCAGACACCCGCCTCCTTCTCATCCTACAGAGCCAATCCACAGATTGTTTCATTGGATCTCCCAGATCCGCTCAAATTCCATTCCTTCATTAAGCATTTCAGTGGATGACTAAATTTTCTCTGGATTTAGCCACACTCAAATGATCACACAACTGTTTAATTATAGGCATGTGGCAATTTCAGTTCTAATTAAATTAATGCCTTCCTGTAGCCCCATTTCTAATTAGCCCTCTCATTTCTTTTAAGCTTTAGTTTACTTTACAAGCAATTAAATTGTATTGTTCTACTCGTGCATACACATTTGGTGTGGTTTAAAAGTATGACCCAGAAATGTGTTTTTATGTATATCACGCCTATATTATAGACACAATATTTTTTCATTTGTACCTGTTCAGATTTACTTCAAAAATCTCTGGCACACTTTAACTGGATTTGTATTATCTGTAGCCTGACAGCTCTCAAAATAAGGTTTTAAATATAAAAGCAATTTCTAAGCTTTCAGCAAGATCATAACAATAGATCCATTTGCTTGCAGAATTAGCATCATACCTCAACACTATCAATATGTCTGTGTGGGTTAGCAAAACATATCTTGATTACAGTGAATGTTCCACATCTCAAAAGGACTGTCACTCCACATGCCTCATGACTAATGAACACACTCCTCTTTCCAAAGAGCAGGGTTTCTGGAGGAAATAAACTGTTGTTAGTAACGTGTGTTGATTATTCAGATCCCTCATTCAATGAAAAACATAGATGGTTTTTATTTGTTATCTGTGTCTGGTGGAAAATAAGTCTAGAATTTGCTGTTTTTCAGATTTATTTCTCAGAAATACCATTCTCCAAGAATACAGCAGAATCTACATGGCTAACTGCCCTGTGATCTGGGAAGTTATTTTATCAGAGCTGCTGCTGCTGCCTTTAACAGAAAATAGGTGGGGGAATTCTTTTAAATTAATTCTTTGGGCTGTTCTGAACCCAGACCTCATCCCCACCTTCAGACGTGCCCCTCTGTCCTGGACAGTAGAAGGGCTGTTTGAGTTTGGACTGAGCTGTCAGCCTCTCCCACTGGTGTCATCTCTTTCTCTTTTTTTTCTCTTTCTTTCTTTTTTTTTCTTTCTTCTTCCTTTTTTCTTCCTCTTTCAAAGCCCCATTGTTCCAAAAGCTCAGCAATGGGCAGGGACTGAGGAAGTCTTTGAAAGGAGACCTCGCTCTACTTTGCCATGGGGCTGAGCAGCACTAAGCAAAACCCACCTCACATCTGTCTAAATCACACTGAAGCGAATGAACTTTTAAACAAATGAGCTGCGTGTTTTTCTCTAATGCTTATTACTAGCTGTGCAGTGAGGCTGCACCGATTTCAAAAGCTTTTCAATTTCCGTACAGAACTGCGAGGCTGTGGCAACAGTTCTTTGAAGAGAAAACACCACTGTTGGGACAGGCAGGCAGCTTGGGCTTGGCTCAAAGACCTCCAAAAGTGACAGGGAACAGCCGAGGGAACGGTTCTGGCTACAAACATTTCAAGAAATTAATATAAAAGAGGCTTTCCTCTGTCCCTACTGCAAATATTTTCTCTTGTGAGAGGAATCTTTGGAACTTGTCACACATACGAACTCTCTTTCAACTCACAGGGGCTAACTTTCATACCAATCTTTAGCATCATTCTGAATTTTAGACATTTTAATAACTACTTCTGATTTTACTGCTGCAGCTAAGCCTTCCTATTTTTACTAATTTAACATTTCTTAAGCGTTTTTAAGTGAATTTTTTTTAACTTCTTTTTATTTTCCAAAAAGACTTTTTAAAAGAATTAGGTATAAAATGAAAATATTTAAGGTAGAGATATAAACTAAATTTTATGAATTTAAGTTTTTCACATAAAAGGAATTCACAACACAATCAATAGGATTCTGGAGTGCCCTCTGGTATGTTAATTGGAAATCATTCTAGTCTGTTCTATCAAGGAACTTCTATTAGGTAGCCCCGATTAGGGCAGTTCAAGTTACACCGTCTACCTAAAAGTGATGAAGCTAGATTTCTTCAAGGGTATCTTACCTTATACTCGGGATTTTTCACTCATTTAGCCCACCTGTTATCTCTTTGATCCAAATAGGCAAGATTTAATGTTGAAATTTAGGATAATTCACAAATTCTGAGCAAACAGAAAAAAAAATCTCCAAGGAAGAATAAAGGAAAATTATAAGTTAAACGTTTCTGAGACTGTAGCTACTGCCATATGTTTTTATGGAAATATTGGAAAATCAAAACATTACCTTGCAGTACAAGGAACATTCATAAAGACTTTAAGTTTCCATAAAGGAATTCAGATAAAGTTACAAAAAGCTTCAATTTGTGAAATTGGTTGGACTAGGATTATTGCTAGTCTGCCACTGGAGATGAAGCTTTTGGTCAAATTTCTTATGACCTCTGTCTCTCATTTTGCATGTGTAAAGTGAGAAAAAGATAAAATAATTTACTAGATAGTATATAATTGGTAAATATTACTTTTATTTTCTCCTTTTAAATACTTTAAAATTTTATTTATTTATTTATTTAAAGAGAGAGTCTCCGTCTGTCACCCTGAGTAGAGTGCTAGGGCATCATCATAGCTCACAGCAACCTCAAACTTTCAGGCTCAAGTGGGCCTCTTGCCTTGGCCTCTCAAGTAGCAGTGACTGCAGGTCCCTGCCATTATAGTCTCTTCCACAACACTCTACTTGTTTTTCTATTTTTGGTAAAGATGAGGTCTTGCTTTTGCTCAGGCTGGTCTTGAATACTTGAGTTCAAGCAATCCACCTGCCCTGGCCTCCTAGAGTGCTAGGATTACAGGTGTGAGCCACTGTGCCTAGCCTAAAATTATAGTTTAAATAAACTTTATTTAAATTCTCAAACAATGTTTGTGACTCATGTTTACTAAATCACTTGTATCCAACTTCTTTCACCAATCAGATTGTTGTCAATTCTATGTCACTGTGTTATGTGGTACAGTTTTGAAAATCAACTCCATTCAGGTATAATTTACATAAAATATGTTGACTGATTTTAAATGTGGAGTTTGGTGAGTTTTGACAAATATATGTGTGAAGTAATTGATCCCTCATCAAGATATGAAACATATTCCAATACCACCCCCCCAATTTTTCCGCTCCCAACAACCCCATGGATGATATGCTTTCTTTCACTGAAGATGAATTACCTTTTCTAGAATTTCATATAAAGAGAATACCACAGAAGGTGCTCTTCTCTGTGTGACTTCATTTGTTCAGTGTAATGTTTTGGAAATGTGTCCAAGTTTTGTGTATTTGAGGGCTTAATTGCTAGTATTCCATTATAGGCATTATAGGACTATATTACGACTTGCTTATCCTTTCATTTTTTAATAAATACTTGAATTGATTTTAGGTTTGGAATTGTTATGAATAAAACTGCTTTGAAAATTTTGATACAAGTTTTTATAGACACATTTTTATTTCTCTTGGACAAATGTGTAGAAACGGAATTGTTAGGTCACATGAAAGTAGTTATTTGACTTTATAAGAAACTAAATACCAAACAGTTTTCCAAGGTAGGTTTGCTCTTTTATGCTCTCATAAGCGTTACACAAGAGTTCTAGTTGTTCTATGTCTTCATGAACATGTGGTGTTATCAATCTTGTGGGGATATGCTGGTATCTTCACTAATTTTAATCAGTGTTTCTCTGTACTGGTGTTACGTAGCTTTTAATTTGTTTATTAATTTTTGGTATATCTGGTTCTATAATATGTCTATTCAAATATCTTTCTCTATATTTTATTCTTCATCTTATTTTTAATTTTAAAGATTCTTATATTCTAATGTAAATACTTCATCAAATATATGTATTATAAATATTTTACCTCATTATTTTGCGTATATTTTTACTTACACACTGATTTCTTTTTTTTTTTTTTTTTTACACACTGATTTCTTATGTAGGACAAATTTTAAGTATTATAGAATACAATTTAATTTTTTGTATGTAATCATCTTTACATCTTTTCTTTGAAACCTTTACCTAGACTAAGTTTATACAGATTTTCTTTTAGAAAGTTTATAGCTTTAGTTTCACTTTTATGTCTATGATACATTTTTAATTTTTGAATGTTTAGGGGTTGTTTTCTTTCTGTGTGCATATCTCATTATTTAACTTTTTAAAAAAAATTTATGTTTTCTATTAAATTACCTTAGAACCTTTATGAAAAATGTATTTTTCATCTATGTAGGGTCTATTTTTGGACACAATATTCTATTCCAGTGATTTATGTTTGCTTCCTTTTATAGCTTTATAGTAGGTCTTGAAATCACATAGACAAAGTGTTTTCTGTTTTTTTGTTTGTTTGTTTCAATCATATTGGCTATTCTCACATGAATTTTTAGCTTGTCAGTTAGTAGATGAACTGGCTAGTATATTAATTGGAGTTGTTTTGATTCTATACGGGGATTTGTAACGAAACAAACATCTTGGTAATAATGAATCCTCTAAACCAACAACATGGTATACTTTACCATTTATTTAGGTCTTTTTTACTTTTTCCCAGCCATTTGTAGTTTTTAGGTCTTATACACAGTTTGCTAAATTTATATCAAAATATATCATAATTCTCATATTCTTATAAGTGACATTTTGAAATTTTATTTTCCATTTATTTGTTGTCAGTATAAAAAGGCACTTGGTTTTTTGTATTGATCTTGTGTTCTGTGCCCTTGCAAAACTCACTTCTCAGTTCTAGTATTTGTTTGTTGATGTTTTTTCAGGGTTTTCTATATAGATAATCATGTTACCTTTGAATAAAAGCGGTTTTACTCCTTCTTTCAAATCTGTAAGTTCTTTATTTTTTTCCCCCTTACTGCACTGATTCAGAAGAATAATTAGCAGAAGTTGGAGAGAGAACATTCTTGGCTACTTTTGGGGAAATGACACAGTACTTCAGAATCAGCATGCCCTTTACTTTTTCATTTTTAAAATTTACTTTATTGTTGGGGATTCATTGAGGGTACAAGAAATCAGGTTACACTGATTGCATTTGTTAGGTATAACCGCTCTTACAATCGTGTTTTGCCCCCAAAAGGTGTGCCTTTTATTAACCTGAAAGAATTTCCTTCTGTTCATGCTTGCCAATAGTTTTTGTCATAAATGGGATTTGAATTTTGTCAAATTATTTTTCTTCATTTCTTGAAGTGATCATATTTTTCTTTTTTATTAGCTTGTGTTAAACCTACTATTTATCTCTGAAGATAATCTACTTTGTTATTTGTGCATTACATGTTGTATACTGTTAAATTTATTTGCTAAGAATGTCGTAAAGGCTATTATTGTTTATGTACATGAACAATATAGTTCTTTGGCTTTCTTTTTTTTTTTTTTGTAATCTTTTCTGAGGAGTCTAATTTGGTTAACAGAAAAATGCTGTCCTCATAAATTGAGTAGTGTAATGTGCCTTCTTTTCACTATTCTAAAAGTACTTATGTAGAGATAGCATAATTTCTTTCTTAATATTATTCGTTCTTAATGTTTGATAGAGTTTTTTTAATGAAACCATCAGGTCTGTATTCATTGTACAACTTTTAAATTATAAATTAAACTTGTTAATATATTATGACTAGTTAGTTTTTAACATTTATCTTTACTCAGTACTCATAATTTCTTTTAAAATATTTTTCTATTTCATCTAAGCTGTAGAAGTTAACATAAAGTTGTTTATAATTTTTAACATGTTTCTTTTACTATCCAAATGGTCTACTGCCTTCAACATTACCTTTCCAAAAATGTTCTATGTTGCAATTGAAAATAAAATGCAAAATTTTATTTTAGAGACTCTATTTGCAGAAAAGACATAGCACCTTTGAATTGACAACTTATGCTCACAATACACTCAAATCTATGCTAAGGTTAATATAGTTCAATGACTTTAGTAGAATGCTAAACTCTTTCCAGGAAAAAGTATTCTGTATAGAATATGCATTCCTACTTTACTAGTAATATAATAAAATTATTCCTAGGCATCATTCACACTAACATTAAATAGAACCCCAAAATAATTTATATAGGACATAGATAATATAAATATTACACTGTAATATGTATTGAAATAATATATATTTATTATGAAAATAGTAAGAAAGGGTAATAGTTGTTGTTAATACGTGTTCTTGAGTGAAGAGAATTAGATGAAGGTAATAGAACAAAGGTCAGCTATTTTAAAAGCATGATCAGCACTGTCCAATGCAGCTGGTTGCTATTAATGGATTTGATAATGAGAGATCGTGCGGAATGTCACTGAGGGCGCTTGCTAAAGGGTGGTATGGATAGTATTAATTAAACAAATGAGGGAGCAGATATGAAGAAGACAGCATGTGTAGACTAACCTTGGCTACATGTTACAGAGGTTAAATGAGTGAGCTTCAGAGTGAAGAAATCTGAGTTTGAATGTCTTCTACCATAGAAAAGCAATGTGCATTTTTGGCAAAAATGAATCTCTAAAGAGTCAGTTATCCCCAATGTAAATTGAGGATAGGAACGTCTATTTTATGGAATTACTGTGAAGATTAAAATAGACAGGTGTTAAAAGTAACTAGCATATACCTGACTCATACGAGTATGTAGCGATCAATATGTAAAAATCTCATGAAGATTTTCTGTTTTACTTTCATTTAAGATACAATTTTTTTTTGCTGTTCATTCATTTCATTTCATTTCAAACAACATATTTGGTGAGTTATTTTATTTTATTTCTTCTAGATCCCAGACATAGAGAATTGATAAATTATGCTCTCCAGATCATGGCACAAATTCATTATTGTTTCATTTTATTTATTTACTTATCTAGCTATATATTTATCATTGTTGATATTTATTCATTCTTTTTATCATTGTATTCAATTCCCTTTTCCTAATACCACAAAGAGAACAATTTTGTTGAGTTCAACATAGATATTTTGTGTTTGTCTTCTAAGCAGTTTTCTGTTGTTATCTTTGCATAGATTTTTTTTTTTTTTTGTAGAGACAGAGTCTCACTTTATCACTCTCAGAAAAGTGCTGTGGCGTCACAGCTCACAGGAACCTCCAGCTCCTGGGCTTAGGCGATTCTCTTGCCTCAGCCTCCCAGGTAGCTGGGACTATAGGCACTTGCCACACACTCGGCTATTTTTTTGTTGCAGTTTGGCTGGAGCAGGGTTTGAACCTGCAGCCCTCTGTATATGGGGCAGGCGCCCTACCCATTAGGCCACATTGCCCCCCATTTGCATAGGTTTTTAATCTGTCTAAATGGTTTCATGAAATGTGATAATCCATTTCTTTCTTTTTTATGATAGTAATTTTTTTCAGGATCTCTCCATGTTGTATACAGTCTCCATTGCTTAAATCAACAGAGTGTAGTCATGCCATTTAACCTGTTTTTGTAGTGACAAAAAGAAATTGCATTCAGCTTTTGCCACTGTAAATAATAACTTAAGGAACATCCTAGTATGTAATCTGGGCTTGCATCACATTCCCTTGGGAGATGAATACCTTCAGTTGGTGGGTTATGATCATAGAGTATGATAATGCCTGGTTTGTCTGATGAATCCCAGTGCGCTCTGCCAGGCTATACTATCAGGTGTACATGAGGGCCTCGAATGTTCTGTAGCTCCTCCAACATTGTGCACTACCTATTTTTTTTCAGTGTTTTTTGAAGTCACTTAATATAAAATTATACCTCACATTAATTTATATAATCGTAGAAATTGACTATGATTTTGAATATATCTTTATAAGGTTATTTTTAATCTTTAATTTTAAAACTACCTACTAAATTATGGACCTAGAGGGATATGGAAATTGAATAACTTGTTAAACAAAAATAGCTGGACAAAGTCTCCAAATTCAACTAAAGCCTTAAGTTAGAACTGCTGTTTCTATCATTAAACTTCACTTCATAAGCATTAAAAGAGTCAGAGACTGGGCGGCACCTGTGGCTCAAAGGAGTAGAGCGCCGGCCCCATATGCCGGAGGTGGTGGGTTCAAACCCAGCCCTGGCCAAAAAAAAAAAAACTGCAAAAAAAAAAAAAGAGTCAGAGACTATTAAAGGGAAAGTGATATTAGACACTGAAACCAAAGTTTTTGTTTTAAGTGTGGGGAAAGTTTCTAGATTTTGGAAAAACTGTGAGCCATAACAAAAATTCAATGAAATTTTGTTTTTGTATGTATTATCACTACTAATACAATTTTGTATTAATACCAGTGTTTTAGTTTTTTTCCCCACTTCTGTCTGATGTATAAATTACCTATTCCTCGGTTACTGATCTCTAATAGATTCTAGGGGCCACCTCAATTCTCTCCCAAATCCTTGGGCAAGTCTCACCTCCTTTCAACATTCTTTTGTACAGTAATTTTAAAGCACACACCATCATCAAGACTCCATCTCCGTCACACTCTCATTTTGTTGAAAGCAATGTGCTTTTGAAAGGATTTTGTTTGAAAGAACTCTGACATCAGGTGGGCCTTTTGTCAGAGGGCTAACTATTGTATGGATAAAAATGCAAAGGCAGATACATACTCCTTATTTTTCTATTTATTATAGTAGATTGAATTTCAATTTGGAGTGTAATTTACACTTTCCTAATTTATTGAAGAAAAACACCCCAAGCAACAAGAAAATCTGGTTTTCCTGATTTCTTGCTACTCTTCTGTCCAATTAGCTTTTTATTTATTTCTTCCTCATAGCCTAAACACAGCACAATTACTTAATTTTATTTCCTAACTCTATTTTTCTTTAGTAAACTCCAAGCAGGAACATTTCTCACTCTGATTGTAGAATCCTTATGTGCCTCTGATGATTATTTATTTGCCTAATACAATAATATAGGCTTGGTTTCAGTTTATCTGTTAATATATATGGAATCTTTTACCAGGATTATTCGCAAAATGTCCTCTCAATAAATCATTACATGTAGCAGTAGCATCATAATAATTAACAATAGAAAAATATCAACCTATTGATTTATCCCCTCCAATTCCCTTTCTTATTGCCTTCTGGAAGGAGTCTAGCCCAATTCATATGAATATTCATTTTGTATTTTTGACTGTGCTTCTTATGCTACTCCTTTATATATTTCATAGATTTCCTATAAAGTGTTAATTAAATTTCAACTAAAATTACAAACCATGATAATCTTGAAATGTTACAAATAGATGTGTCTCTCAAGGAAGTAACTCTCAAAAAATTTAGAGTATTTTATCAGTAATAGAATTAGGACATTAAATCTGTTTTTATCTTTTTACTGCTGCTTGAGGGTCAGAGGGATGAGAGAGGAAGAAGAACTCAGCAAAGAACATACATTCTAATTTTTCTGTGGTTATATTCCTTTTTTAAATCATAATATTTGAAAATATTTTAAATATTTATACAGTTGACCAGTTTATTTTAAATATTTACATAATAGACCAGAAAACAACTTAAAAAACAATTAAAAATTCGATTTAAAGATTTTCAGAACACTCTGTCAACTCACAGAATATGGATACAAGGAACACAGCGCCTTCTAAAAACTGGATAGCTGAGAAATCTTGTATCCAAACAAAATGAGTACAGATGCTATTTAGGCCTGCAGGGAGCAGACTGAGGTTTGAAATGCATCCTGTCCGTAGTTTCATCACACTTAAAACTCTCATATTTTTCCACCTTTAACATTATCATCAAGGTACCAATTTGAGAGCAAACACTAAATTCCCCTCCCCAAAGGAAAGGCATATACTTCCAATTATAACCTACCCCCCAAACCCATTTATATTACAAGGTAATCTATTTTACTGGTGTTTTATATAATCTAGTGGCTAAACAATCACCAGGTCTCTTCTGTTGTTTTGGACTCCTCAAAAACTTGTTTTTTGATGGTTTTTGCTTTTTAAAAAATGTATCTTTGAGATCACAATAAGACACAAGGAAAACACTTAGTGCCAATTGGATTTGATAATCCAGATTGTATACAAAAATTTACTTATGTTTTACTCCAGTGAAGGGGATTCTTATGTCCTGGTTACAATTAAAAATGTGATCTTCAATTGATTTTTATGACTTCCTGTATCTCTTATCTTAGACAGTTCTTGATACTTAAAGAAAAATCATTTCTCAAACAAAAACAAAGAAGTCCTTTGTCCTGTGAAAGAAAGTAGGAGAAATTTTTAAACATCTCAAATTAAACTTGCTTAGGGTAGTAGATCAAAATACTTTTCTACTATGATATATTCATCTTTGGAGTCCTTAACTAGCTTGAGGATCTGACTACACCATTGTTGATTTATAGAAAATGTTAGAATGTTGCTGTCAGTATTAAAACTCAGAAACTGGGGAGTTAAGAACTTTTAAATGGGATCGAAAGCCTACCGAGTAAATATCTGTGTTTCATCATTCAGAGAATGTTGACAAGCTCATTGAAGCAGACATTTTTACTGCACTTAATATGTTTTGCTCCTTTGTGTCTCAATGTTCATCCATATATTTTTTTGATGATAAGAGGTGCAGAAAAGACGTGGTTTCAGGGTGGGCAAGTCAATTCCGAACGGCTGGTTTCAATGCAACACATAGCCCCTGCAGTTGCTTCATTGTGTTATCAGACTTCCCAGATAAAATGGAAGAGGTAGGGATGCACGTTCTGTCTTCTGAATCACAATAGACGTGACACCAAATCTTATACCACTGCACATTAGGAATATTCTCTTGCCTCCCAGAGGGCAGTAACTTGAGTGGTATAACTACAGTCAGTGCTCATGTGGAATGAAAAAAGATCTAGAATAGGGATAAAAAATTGTATCATTTTTTTCTGTGAGCAGGGAGAAAATCCAGTACTCTAAGAGTTTGATTATTATGGTTTTCAAGCTTCATGAGATAATACATTCTTATCCTTATCTATTTTGCATGAATTGGTCAATAATATTTTCATACATTTAGAATGACATTCACAAACACTATTAGCTTCATTCTTTGTATTTAAGCTTTAAACAGATATTTGGCACAGTTAATACAGTCAGTTTTTTCTTTTAATTGGGAGAGCATAATTTGATTAAACACTCAAAAGCTGCTTCTGTTTCCTCTTTTAGAACAAAGATAACTTTCTTTCTTTCAAGTTAATTGGTATAATTATCTTTTCCTATTTAAAATAGCATTGGCTTCCATTTTAAGCACTTAATTCTTTGGAATATACCTTGCCATAATCCTTAATAATGTATGATAGCTGCACCCTTTCTCACCTCAGTTCTATAGTAGATTTCATCCTCAGAGCCCAAAGATATTTACTGTATGTAATTAGTGAAATAATCTGTACATTTACAATGTTACTAGCCACATGCATTTCTGGGGAGAACTGAGTAAATAATCACTCAACTCATATTCCATAGGACTTAATTCCCTTGCAAAACTCCATTTGAGAAAGGTTGAAATTTAGGATATTTTCAGACATTTTTTTAATCAGCAGAATTTTTTCTTCCAATAAAATTTTACATTGACACTCAGAACAGAAAACAGATAAAAGCGAAATGATTCTGGATGAACTAGAAGAGATGTGTACAGGGAAATAATGACTTCATTCTCCTTTCTCCCTCTCACATATAAGGAACATCGTGGGTGCCATTAAGCACAGTGACAAAGCATTGCTGACGCTTCTGATTTGCATATCCTTGAATGGAGAAACCAGGGATCTTATGCGGCCTGTTTGTGACAGAGTTCTACCAAGTCATCTTGGAATAAGAAGTTAAAATTTCTCAAAGAAAAAAAATACATTACACATTCACAGATAACTTTCAGAAAAATCAAATGTAGCTAGTATGATGGATAGGTAATTTTTCTTAAAATTTTTCTTAAAATTATAAATTCTAGAATACAAACACACACACACACATACACAGACACTTTGGAAGATAAAAAGAAAAAGGTGGACCATCTAGAGCAGTGGTTCTTAACCTTCTTCATGCCATGAACCTTTAATACAGTTCAAAGGTGTTGCAACCCTAAGGTCAAGAACCGCTGATCTAGAGGCCTTAGGACTATGAAATGTTTAAGATCATTATATTTTAAATGAGTGGGGTAAAGTCACTAAATAAAGATAAGGGCTACACACTTCACTTGTGATATAATGATGACACTAGCAAATCATGATAAAATAAAAATAGAAGATAAAATGTCTTGAGGAACCACTACAAAACTATACAGGGAAATATAAGCACTCTAAATAAATAAAACTTGAATGATAAAAAAGTCTAAATAATCCATAGCAAGACATATTTAAAAAAAGAGAAATGAAAAACAGAGTAAATAAAGAAAGCAAAATTTAAAAAGATGGAAATAGTAGACTAAGCTTTAGCACATAAATAATTAAACATAAATGATCTAAATGCCAGAATAAAAAGACAGAATTGGAAGACTTAATTAAAAAAAATCTGTTGTAGCTATATGCGGCCTATGTGGAATTCACTTAAATATAACAATATTGGCAGAGTAAAATAAGAGATTGCAAAAAATTATATTATACTACCATTAATCAAAAGAAAGTATGAATAGTTATACTTTTTTTTTTTGGTAAAGACAGAGTCTCACTTTATCGCCCAGGGTAGAATGCCGTGGCGTCACACAGCTCACAGCAACCTCCAGCTCTTGGGCTTAAGCGATTCTCTTGCCTCAGCCTCCCAAGTAGCTGGGACTACAGGCGCCCGCCACAGCGCCCGGCTGTTTTTTTGTTTTTTGCAGTTCGGCCGAGGCCGGGCTTGAACCCGC
>CAUYON010045376.1:0-15794 GCA_963573935.1 Arctocebus calabarensis
CTAGTAGCTGGGACTACAGGCGCCCGCCACAGCGCCCGGCTATTTTTTTTTTGTTTTGCAGTTCGGCCGAGGCCGGGCTTGAACCCGCCACCTTCGGTATATGGGGCCGGCGCCCTACTCGCTGAGCCACAGGAGCCGCCCAACTTTTTTTTTGAGACAGTCTCCCTATGTCACCCTCAGGAGAGCGCTGTGGCATCACAGCTCACAGCAACCTCCAACTCTTGGGCTTATGCAATTCTCTTGCCTCAGCTTCCCAAGAAACTGGGGCTACAGGCACCCGCCACAATGCCCACCTATTTTTTGTTGCAGTTGCCATTGTTTTAGCTGGCTCAGGCTGGGTTCGAACACGTCAGCCTCAGTGCATGTGGCTGGCGCTGTAACCACGGTGCTACAAGCCCTGAGCCCCGAGCCAAGACTAGTTTCTTTAAGAAGGTTCTGGCACAATCAAATATCTAGATCTCCCAAGCTAAGGATTGACATCTGTTTAACTTCAACACCATTAGACAAAATCATACAAAGTCTGTCTGAGCAGCAATCAGCTTTTGGTGACACCACTGTTTCTTTATGCCCCCATCAAACTGCAGAAGCTCCACTGAAAATTAAGCTCAGTATATCCAGTCATCCAAACAGTTTTGAAATGGTTAAAAAAGACAGGAAGAAAGTACTATGTTTTACTATGAAAACCAAGAGAGAAGAATGTCAGAAAGAAAAGTAATCAACAATGTCGGACACAATTGAGAAGTGTCAAGAGAAAAGGCAAGGAAAATCCACTGGGCCTTGTGATTAGGAGGCCAAGACTGCCTCCAGCAATCAGTCTGAGTGACAGGGAAGAGGGCTGAGGGAACAGCAGAAGTCAAGAGAACAGAACAAGGAGTGACTGTGCCCTTGGAGTTCTGTGTTCACACACACAACTATAAGAGGTGAGAAAAAGAGAATAAAAGTGGCAGCAAGGTCAAATGAAGGTTTTTTACTTTGGGTTTTCTTTTTTGTCGTTATTGTTTTTGTTTCAGTAAGGGAGAAGAAAGAATATGTCTGCAGGCAAAAGAGAGAAGAGGAAATTAAAGGGGCTTAAACTAGACCAAAAGGAGACAATGTAAAAAGAAAATCTTTGATTCCAGATGTTATAGCACCCACAAGGGAGGAAAGAGAGAAAACAAAGGATTGAGAGAACAAGGACAGTTTAAAAAAAAATTTTTTTTTTAAGAGACAGAGTCTCAGGCAGCGCCTGTGGCTCAAGGAGTACGAGTACGGCATTGGCCCCTTACACGGGAGGTGGCGGGTTCAAACCCAGCCCTGCCCAAAAAAAACTGCAAAAAAAAAAAAGAGAGAGACGGAGTCTCATTTTGTTGCATACCACCCTCAGTACAGGGGGCCGGCACCCTACTCACTGAGCCACAGGCACCACCCAGGATGGTTTAAATTTTTTTTTTTTTTGAGACAGAGCCTCAAGCTGTCACCCTGGATAGAGTGCTGTGGCATCACAGCTCACAGCAACCTCCAATTCCTGGGCTCAAGCGATTCTCCTGCATCTGCCTCCCAAGTAGCTGGGACTACAGGCACCCGCCACAACGCCCGGCCATTTTTTGGTTGCAGCCGTCATTGTTATTTGGCAGGCCCGGGCTGGATTCAAACCCGCCAGCTCAGGTGCTTAGCCCGTTGAGCCACAGGCGCCGAGCCAACGGTTTAAATTTTAAAAGAGGAAGTTCAGTTCCTCATTTGAGGGTGGGGAGAGAAACAAACAGATACAGAGTTATCGTGGAATTAATTAGAGGGCTCATCTCACATTGGTCTTTATTCTGTCAGGGAAATAGGAGATAGCCCCTGTCAAAGATGAGGGAGGTACAGGCACTGAGAGGCATCAAGAGAGAAAAGGCTTAGGACAAATGCAGGCAGGAAACCACACATGGAATGGGCACCTGCCACAAAGACATGTGAATAACGTAATAAGACATGAAAATAAAAGCCATCAAGTAATACAAAGAGCCCAGGTCATCACACAATAAAATTTTCTCATAATTTTTTTTTTTTTTTTTTTTTTTTTGTAGAGACAGATTCTCACTTTATCACCCTCTGTGGAGTGCCATGGCGTCACACAGCTCACAGCAATCTCCAACTCCTGAGCTTAGGCGATTCTCTTGCCTCAGCCTCCCAAGTAGCTGAGACTACAGGCGCCTGCCACAACGTCCACCTATTTTTCTGTTTTGTAGTTCGGCAGAGGCTGGGTTTGAACCTGCCACTTTCAGTATATGGGGCCTGCACCCTACTGGAGGAGCCACAGGTGCCACCCAAGGACTTTTTTTTTTGAGACAGAGCCTCAAGATATCACCCTGAATAGAGTGCTGTGGCATCACAGCTCACAGCAACCTCCAATTCCTGGGCTCAAGTGAGTCTCTTGCCTCCCCCTCCCAAGTAGCTGGAACTACAGGTGCCCGCCAGAATGCCGGGCCATTTTTTGGTTGCAGCCATCATTGTTGCTTGACAGGCCCGGGCTGGATTCAAACTCACCAGCTAAGGTGTATGTGGCCGGCGCCCTAGGCCGTTTTGCCACAGGCGCCGAGCCTTTTTTTTTCCCTTTGCAATCTTTGACTCAGGCTGGGTTTGAACCCACCACCTCTGGCATATGGGGCCAGCGCCCCCACAGGTGCCACCCATTTAGGCCCATTAGACCTATTGCTCAGAGAAAAAAGATACCTTTCCAAATATTACTGCTCATTGTTGATGTGCTTAGTTATCCCAGAGTCTGATGCAGATGTACAAGGAGATTAATGTTGGGTTCTTATGCCTGCTAACCCAACATTCATCGTGCAGCCCATGGATCGAGAAGTAATTTCAACTTTCAAGTCTTATATATATTTTTTTATTTTTTTTTTTTTGCAGTTATTGGTTGGGGCTGGGTTTGAACCCACCACCTCCAGCACATATGGGGTGGCTCCCTACTCCTTTGAGCCACAGGTGCTGCCCTCAAGTCTTATATTTTAAGAAGTGCATTTTAGGCTGGGCATGGTGGCACATGCCTGTAGTTCCAGCCACGCAGAAAGCTGAGGCTGGTGAATCGCTTGAGCTCAACTGTTCAAGACAGCCTAGGCAACATATGGTGAGACCTCCATCCTGGAAGATAAAAGGGAAGGAAGGTAGGGAGAGAGGGATACCAGGCTTTTGCTTCAGCCTCCCAAGTAGCTTCCTCCCCCAGCCCCCTGCTATTTTTAGAGACCAGATCTCATTCTTGCTCAAGCCGGTCTTGAACTCCTGAGGTCAAGCAATCCACCCACCTCTGCCTCCCAGAGTGCTAGGAGTAGAGGGTGAGTCACATGCCAGGCCAAAACTTTAATGTTTTAAAGCAACATCTTAAATAAATAAATAAATATATGTTTACAATAGGTGTTTGCATATCAAACAAATCTACCAATGTACCAACTGGACGGTTTATTGAGAAAAATCAGACAAAAAAAGTATTAAAAAAAAAACCTATTGATGTTTACAATAGCATCCAATATATGCAAGTGTTAGGTCATACTGCTAATTATTACTAAGTGTGCATCCTATTTCCTTGTCTTCTATTTTTACCATTTCTCTTAGGTATAAGTACATCCAAACCATCCCAAATTAGCAGTGACTGAAATCATTTCAGGCTATGGTTGTTATTGTTCCCAAACTACGTCGTTCAGAAAGCACTCTGTACCTTAAGAGACTTTGTAAGGGTTCAAATATAATTTTTTTCTCCCTTGAAAGACAGGAACTTATATGTTTAAGAATGCATTCAGCTTCAAGAAACAGAATACCCAAGCAGCATAGGCTTAGAGACTAGACAATAAAGACCTTGAATTATCTTACACAACGAAGTCTAGAAATAGATGATTTCAAGCTTGGCACAGCAGCTCAATGACATCATCACATATTCAAGTTTTTTCAATCTTTCCATTCAACATGTTAGTTTTTATCTTCAGATTTGTCCCCACATGGTCACAGTATTCACACAACCTCACTTAAGGAAGAGAAAATAGAAAGGTGGAGTGTCCTCTTGAAAAGTGTTTTTTTTTTTCTTTTTGAGCTGGATAGAGTGCTGTTGCGACACAGCTCACAGCAACCTCCAATTCCTGGGCTCAAGCGATTCCTGCCTCCTCCCAAGTAGCTGGGACTACAGGCGCCCACCACAACGCCCGGCTATTTTTGTTTGGGTTGCAGCCGTCATTGTTGTTTGGTGGGTCCGGGCTGGATTCGAACCCGCCAGCTCAGGTGTACGTGGCTGGTGCCTTAGCCCGTTGAGCCACAGGCGCCGAGCCGAAAAGTGTTATTTTTATTTGGGAGAAAAATATTTCCCAGAAGTTGTCGTCCCTCCATTAACGTCGGACTCTCTGCAATTACAATATTATCTAAAATAAGAACATCATTATGCGGTGAAAAACCCTACCCTACCACAATCAAGACTGTTCTGAGGCTATTTTTAACTCAACAAACCAGAGTACAATAGCGGCTTTAGAGATACTGTATGGTTCACGCCGTACTAACGACGGCAGCTAACGTGGCTCTCCACCTCTTTCTGTCTCCGGAAAGCACCCTCTGCGCGATCTTGGTAACGTGATCCTTTGCGTCTTCTTACCCACTTCAAATATGGCCGCCAAGCTCCATCGTCCTTTACAACCCGATGGGCGGCGACGACTCTAGCTACAGAACCAATTCCAAAAGGGCCTCCTCCGGCAGGGTTACGGTTCTGAGTGCGCACGCGCACATGCAAATCTTCTTCCGGGCAACAAACATGGCGATGGGACTGATGTGCGGACACCGGGAACTTCTGCGGCTCCTGAGGCCTCTGCGGCAGGTAAGGATATCCCGGCGTCTGAGTGCCGGGGTGCTGCCCTAGCCTTGTGACCCGAGCTCAGGAACAGCTTGTGCTGAAGGCATGAGCTGACGCTTACCTGTTCAGCGGTACCTAAGTATCGTGACGCGAGAGGGGTACGTTCCCGGCGCCGCGGGCTCAGCGACCCAATTTAGTTGTCGGTTCAAGGAAACTGACCTTTCCTCTGCTACGACCACCTCTGGGACCCATGCAGGGGACCCAGGCTCGAACTCTGCATGCACTAGGCATACCTTCGCGCGCCAGCTGTCTGCGCGGGGAAAGCAGCCATGCACTTAACTGAGGTAGCCGGGCTGCCTGCTTCTTGGGGAGAGAATGCACGGTGTCCCCATGCTGGGACTTGTGCACTCAGTTAAAGGGTTCCGTCATCCTTTTACATGCTCAGTTCCACAGTGTCGCAAGTCTCTCGCAATGGCCCCAGAAACCGCTGACTACGAGGCTCCTATTCACGGCCCGTCCGTGCAGCAGTCGCCAGTGCTTCGTCCTCCTCGCAGGCCCTGGCCCCCGCTGCCTCAGTACCTCTGCCATATCATTTGCAGAAGCCCAGGTAAGAGCAGCTTTAGAAGTGGAGCTTCTTGGTTTGTGTCTTTTTATTTTGCATTAGGGGGAGGGGGGTAGGTTGCAGAGTATAGTTTTTGGCCACACTCCACATAGCTCTCCAAATTATTAGCATCTCTACTTGGGATGAATTTTCACTTCAGTCGGGAAATGATTGAAAGCACAACGGGAGAGATTTATGTTATCTTCAAGGTTGTGTTTGCCAGAGTGGTGACAAGCCACTGACAGTTATGTGAGATGTGATTCTAGGTTTGTGTGTATTAGAAAAATTACAACTTGAGGCTCGGCGCCTATGGCTCAACGGGCTAAGGCGCCAGCCACGTACACCTGAGCTGGCAGGTTCGAATCCAGCCTGGGCCCGCCAAACAACAATGACCGCTGCAGCCAAAAAATGGCTGGGTGTTGTGGGGGGCACCTGTAGTCCCAGCTACTTGGGAGGCGGAGGCAAGAGACTCACTTGAGCCCAAGAATTGAAGGTTGCTGTGAGCTGTGATGCCACTGCACTCTATCCAGGGTGACAGCTTGAGGCTCTGTCTCAAAAAAAAAAAAAAAAATTACAACTTGAATATCAAATATATGATTTTGTGGATACTTAGTTTTAGAAGGAGATCAAGTAGGATTGGGGGGGTCTTAAAAACTGAGGTTTTGGGGGTTTTTTAAAGAAAAGTTTTAATATCAATATTGGCAAAACTCATAACATTGAAATTCAAATGGCTAAAGTTTAGGAAACAAGAAACAATCCCAACATGAAGGGAAATCATGAAATCTTGCTCTAAGAGACTTCTCTTCCTGCCTAGGGACAAATATATGATGTCCTTGTTAAACTTGAATTCTGTGGACACTGTAGTTAACCTGGGAAATCGGGGTAAAAAGAACATAACCCAGTACAGGGTATCATAAGGGGCCCTTACTTTCTGAATGTCCTCCTATTGAATATAACACAAGGCTTCCTTTCACACAGGTTCAGGTTCCTCCTGTTGTTCCTACAACTCCCTCACCTGCAGCAGTACCTGAGGTGGCTTCTGGAGAGACTGCAGACATAGTCCAAACTGCTGCAGAACAGAGCTTTGCTGAACTGGGACTGGGATCATACACTCCAGTAGGACTGATCCAGAACTTCTTGGAATTTATGCATGTTGACCTGGGCCTACCTTGGTGGGGGGCCATTGCTACATGTAAGAGGAATATACCCTGGGCAACAGTAGAGTAAATGACGACTTAGGAATAGAACCTAAAAGGTGGTGGTCTTTGAATGAATTGAAGAAATGCTTGCAGAAGTTTAGAGGTCAGAAAAGCAGACGATTTAAATGAGGGCTAGAGACTTGTGATACCTAGATGTACTCTACTTATTATATATTTCCCAAAGAACATTATAAAACCACTAGATTGTACAGGATTCAAGAAGTATATACATTGAAATGTGAGCATGGGGTTAGAGTAAGAGGACTTTCGTTTTTTTGAGACAGCATCTCATTCTTGTCACCCTGAGTAGAGTGCCATGGCACTGTAGCTCACAATCCCCTCAAACTCCTAGGCTTGAGCAGTCCTCTTGCCTCAGCCTCCCGAGTAGCTGAGACTATAGGCACCTGTCACAACACCACCTATTTTTTTTTTTTTTAGTAGAGATAGGGTATCTTGCTCAGACTAGTCTTGAACTCCTGAGCTCAGGTAATCCACCCACCTCAGGCTCCCAGAGTGCAAGGATTACGGTGTGAGGCCCCATGTCTGGCCAAGGGGACTTTAATAACAATGATGAAGCTGCCATGGTTTAGAAAAGGAGAAGGTCAGGTTAGGCACTTAAACCTCCAAATTGGGAAGACACTCTTTAGCTTTTAAGCTAAAACTATGCTTTGAATTCCATTTCCTGTATATCTTGCTCAATGAAGTATCTCTTCCCTTCTTTGTGCCTTTAGTATCTTGCTTCTTGAACATATAAATGTGCTCAAGCATACCCACATGTTACTTGGGAAAAAATTTCTTCGTCCTTAATTCTCCTTTACCTACTATCCTTTCCTCTTCTTTTGATACCTGTTATTTATAAGAGTGTTCTGCATTCATTAAGACTATCCATTTACTCTTTGACCCTCAGCAATCTGGCTTTACTAGTTGTCACTTCATTGTAACTGCCAGTGACATTATTACTAAATCTGTTTTTCTTATCATACTTGACTTTTCTGCATTAGACACTTTACATTTTGAAATCCGTCCCTTGGCTTTTGTGAGGATCTTTTTCTTTTTTAATTCTTAAAATTTTATTTATTTTTAATTCATAAATAATAACTATACAGTATATTTATAGGGTACAATATAAGTAATATATAAGTATTAACACACAAATGCCTATGCATGTGAAAGTATAGCATTATTCTCAAACTATGAATTATCACATAGCATTGACATTCATTTTAAAAATCCATAAGTAAAGGTTCACAATAGCCAAAAGAATCCATGAGGGCAAGTTTCATGCCCTTCTTATTTACAACAATATCCCTAAAATTTAACTTTTGAAAAGAATGACTAAAGCCAAAGAGTAGACCTACCATTCCAGCATCTGGAGATACTGAGGTGGGAGGCTCACTTGAGGCCAGACATGTTGGCTTTTTGTGAAGATCTTAACCTGATTTTCTCCCAATTTTTTTTGCAGTTTTTGGCCAGAGCTGGGTTTGAACATACCACCTCCGATATATGGGGCCAGTGCTCTACTCCTTTGAGCCACAGGCACTGCCCCCTTCCATTCTTTCTAACCACAACTTCCCATCACTCTACCTATTCCTCACTTTAGACTGCTGGGCTCAAGGGATCTTCCTGTCTCAGCCTCCTAAATAGCAGGACTACAGGTGCACATCACCATGCCAGGCTGGTTTTTTTCTATTTTTATTAGAGATGGCTGTCTCACTATGACTTGGACTAGCTTCTTTCTTTCTTTCTTTTTTTTTGTTTTGAGACAGAGTCTCACTCTGTCACTCTGGGTAGAGTCCCATGGCATCATAGCTCATAGTAACCTCAAACTCTTGGGTTCAGGTGATCCTCTTGCCCCCCCCTCCCAAATAGTTGGGACTACAGGCTCCCATCATGACACTCAGCTAGTTTGGGGGTTTTTTTTGTTTGTTTGTTTTCTATTTTTAGTAGAGGCAGGATCTCACTCTTGCTCAGGCTGGTCTCAAACTCCTGAGCTCAAGCAGGAGCTGAGGCTGCCTCAGCCTCCCAAAGTGCTAGATTATGAGCATGACCACCACACCCGGCTCAGACTGTTTTCTAAGTCCTGACCTTAAGTGATCCACCCTCCTTGATCTCCATTATAATGTTGATAAAATCTAAACCTATATCTTCCACCCAAGTCTTCTCAGCCCAGATCCATGTGTATATCTACAGGGACCACAAACTAAGTATTTGTTGGTATGATTGGGAGATATGAAGTATAAGAAAAAGGAAAGCTAAAGCAGTGGGCCACCAGAGTACTTCCAACTCTGGGGATTTCTAGAATAGTATTCAAATTTCATTCCTAGGGGCCCAGAGTTCTACAAAGTTATCTTTTGCTGAGCAAGGTGAGAACGAGAGCCTAAATAGTCCTATAGCCAAGCTGTTCCTTCACCAGTACAGGTTGATATGTTTGGTTTTGGTCATAAAAAAAGTAGGTGCCACTGTTCTGGAAAAATACTTCATCACCTTTTTGTTCAAGGAAACAAATGGGATTCTGGATCACCTGCTTAGAGTAGTTAATGCCAGACTTTTGTGATGCCAGAGAACTGAGCCTTGAAGGAACTAAATTATATCTTGACCTTCTGGACCCCTTGGGCATGAATTAGTGTGGAAAACACTGAAATAAGACAGACTCTTTCAGTAAGGACCTAAAAACTTCAATATTCTACCTGTAGAACTGCCTTAATTTTATTCCGATCCTAATTTGTGTTTTCCAGGTACAGTCCTTGCCCGCTGCCTGGTTTTTCCTCTCATTGTGAAAGGCCAGCGAGAGGCAGCCAAGATCCACAACCACTTGCCAGAGATCCAGAAGTATGCCGCTCAAATCAGAGAGGCCAAGTTGGCAGGAGACCAGACTGAGTGTGAGTCAGTTGCAGGATGAGCATGGGGGAGGACCACATTTGCACTTTTCCTGACATTCTAGTTAGGGAAAGGAACAACCTAAATCAGGAATTGCAGCTGGGCAAGTTCCAAAGCTTATCTGCTTCTTGGGCCTAATGCTTCCAGGGACTAACCAGGGTCATTTAGAAATTTCATGGGCCAGGCTCAGTGCCCATAGTACAGTGGTTACAGCGCCAGCCACATACACCGAGGCTGATGGGTTTGAACCCGGCCCAGGCCAGCTAAACAACAATGACCACCACAAGAAAAAATAGCCGGGCGTTGTGGTAGGTGCCTGTAGTCCTAGCTACTTGGGAGGCTGAGGCAAGAGAATCGCTTAAGCCCAAAAGTTTGAGGTTGCTGTGAGCTGTGACACCATGGCACTCTACCGAGAGTGACATAGTGAGACTCTGTCTCAAAAAAAAAAAAAATTCATGGTCTTGGTGATGAGGATGGGTATGTGTCATAACTGAGTCCAACCTTTAATTTCCCCTCATCCCACAGATTACAGGGCCTCCTTAGAGATGACACGTTACCAGAAAAAGCATGATATCAAACTCTTTAGACCTCTCATTCTACCTCTGACTCAGGTGAGCAAAAACATTTCCCCTCTTATCTCACTCTCAACCCATTACGTTTACTCCTCTGTGTTTCCTGTTGCCTAAAAAAAAAGTAAGTAGTGGTGATATTACACGTGGCTTTTAGTAATGGAGTTATGAAAATGTCCCCTTTGGTAAGGCATGCTGACAGTTTTTATCCTCTGTAATAGGCTCCGGTCTTCATCTCCTTCTTCATTGCTTTGAGAGAGATGGCCAATCTTCCTGTGCCCAGCCTGCAGACAGGTGGCCTCTGGTGGTTCCAGGATCTCACACTGTCTGATCCCACCTACATTTTACCACTGGTAGTCACTGCTACAATGTGGGGTGTTCTTGAGGTAAGCCCAAGTTAGCCAAGTGCCAGGCCTATACATAAAGTGAACTGGGAGGGAAGAGTAAAGTAGTTGTGCAGAATGGTCGTCCTTTACTTCCTGGAGAAATAAGAGTTGATGGGTAAGAGATGAGAGACAAGTCACTAAAATTGATGTGTTTTCACTGCTCTTCCTGTGTCTATCACCTCCTACCTTTTTTTGGCAGCTAGGTGCTGAGACAGGGGTGCAAAGTTCTGACCTTCAGTGGATGAGAAATGTGATCAGAGTGATGCCCCTGGTAGTCTTGCCCATAACCATCCATTTCCCCACGGTAGGTAATGGCTTAGGATCTGATTCCAAGGCCTTCCACCTAGCCCAGCCACTTACAAGCCAGCTGACGGGGGATGCAGCTTCTGAACACCTCTGTATTCTTACCAGGCAGTGTTTATGTATTGGCTCTCCTCCAATCTGTTTTCCCTGGGCCAAGTGGCCTGCCTCCGGATTCCAGCTGTGCGTACTGTACTTAAAATCCCACCACGTGTTATACATGACCCTGACGAATTACTTCCACGAGAAGGCTTCGTAAAGAGCTTCAAAAGAGGTAAGGGTTCAGGTTTTTCTTACGTGAAACAGGACTGGAGAGGGTATCTAAAAATAGGGATGATGGCTGGGCATGGTGGCATGCACCTGTAATCCTAGCATTCTAGGAAGCTGAGGCGGAAACATTGGTTAAACTCAACAGTTCAAGACCAGTGTGAGCAATGTTTTTCTATTTTTACTGAAAATAGAAAAATATCTACTCAGGAGGCTGATGGAGGAGGATTGCTTGAGCCCAGGAATTTGAGGTTGCAGTGAGCTGTGATGACATCATTGTACTCTAGCCAGAGTGACAGAGTAAGACACTATCTTAAAAAAAGTAAAAGTAGGCTTGGCACCTGTGGCTTAACGGGCTAAGGCGCCAGCCACGTATACCTGAGCTGGCGGGTTCGAATCCAGCCCAGGCCCGCCAAACAACAATGACGGCTGCAACCAAAAAATGGCCGGGCGTTGTGGCGGGTGCCTGTAGTCCCCAGCTACTTGGGAGGCAAAGGCAGGAGACTCGCTTGAGCCTAGGAATTGGAGGTTGCTGTGAGCTGTGATGTCACAGCACTCTATCCAGGGTGACAGCTTGAGGCTCTGTCTCAAAAAAAAAAAGTAAAAGTAGGGTGGTGCCTGTCGCCCAAAGGAGTAGGGCACTGGCCCCATATACCAGAGATGGCAGTTTCAAACCCAGCCCTGGCCAAAAACTGAAAGGAAAAAAAAAAGTAAAAGTAAGCTTAGTGCCTATAGCTTAGTGGTTAGGGTGCCAGCCACATACACTAGGGCTGGTGGTTTCAAACCTGGCCCAGGCCTGCTAAACAACAACGACTACAACAAAAAAATAGCCAGGCGTGGGGTGGCGCCTATGGCTCAAAGTAGTAGGGTACCAGCCCCATATGCCGGAGGTGGTGGGTTCAAACCCAGCCCCAGCCAAAAACTGCCAAAAAAGTAGCCAGGCATTGTGGCAGGCACCTATAGTCCCAGCTACTTACTTGGGAAGTTGAGGCAAAAGTAACACTTGAGCCCAAGAGTTTGAGGTTGCTGTGAGCTGTGACACTACAGCCCTCTACAGAGGGTGAAATAGTGAGAGACTGTCTCAAAAAAAAAAAAAAAAAATAGGGAGCGGCGCCTGTGGCTCAAAGGAGTAGGGCACCAGCCTCATATGCCAGAGGTAACGGGCTCAAACCCAGCCTTGGCCAAAAACTGCCAAAAAAAAATAGGGATGGGACTAACTGATTTGCTCTTTACACAGGCTGGAAGAATGCTGAAATGGCACATAGGGTTCAAGAACGTCAGCAACGCATGCAGAATCACTTAGAGCTCGCAGCCAGGGGTAAATAATCCTTTCGTGTTAAATTCTGTCTTTTCTTTCTTCTCTTTCCTTTGTTTATTGCGATGTTTCCTCTTCTTCCATCAGGTCCATTACGACAGACCTTTACTCACAACCCTCTACTACAGCATGGAAAGAATCAGCCTCCCAGTACCCCTGCCAGCATCGGTGACAAACCAAAGTCAAAGCAGCCCTGGCGTGACACACTTAGCTGACTTACATTCCCTGTTCATTCTGGCAAGAACTTTGTCTTTTCAAAGACTCATCCTCAAAACAAGACTTGACACTATGGAACTTTGACACACAAATGTTCATTTTAAGAATGTATTCCATGACAATCTTATATGTATAAGAGAGACTCGGAAGCCAAGTGATTTTCCCATTCAGAGAGTTAGGAAACCTGTGTGCTATGTGCTGATTGCAGATACTTAGGGAAGCAGGGATATGCTTCATAAAACTGAAGAATAGAGTGTGTCGTGATTGTTTTTGCTGGACCATGGTCTTCGAAAGTATCTTAATATAATGTTTTAGCATGGCATTAAGAACCTAAACTTTCAACCCATACATGTGTTGTTCCATCCACATTTGCTTTACAATCATGGAGTTACCACTTTTTTTTGCTGTTTTTGGCTGGGGCTGGGTTTGAACCTGCCACCTCCAGTATTTGGGGCTGGCGCCCTACTCCTTTGAGCTGCAGGCACCGCCTGTAACTACTTTTCTTGTTTTTGGGGGTTTTTTTTTTGCAGTTTTGGGCCAGGGCTGGGTTTGAACCCACCACTTCCAGCATATGGGGCCCACGCCTTAGTCCTTTGAGCTACAGGTGCCGCCCCTAGCCACTTTTTTTTTTTAATCCTAAGGTTACCTATAAAACATCCTTCAAGAAGTAAATGGCCAGGAGTGGTGGTTTATGCCTGTAATCCTAGCACTCTAGGAGGGAGTGCAAAGCAAGTGGATTGCTTGAGCTCAGGAGTTTGAGACCAGCCTGAGCAAGAGTGAGACCCTCCCTCTACTAAAAATAAAACTAGGCAGCCTTGTGGCAGGCACCTGTAGTCCCAGTTATTTAAGAAGCTGAAGCAAGAAGATTGCTTGAGTCCCAAGAGTTTGAGGTTGCTGTGCGCCCAGATGCTCTACCCAAGGTGAAAGAAGTAAATGTACTCAAATTTGTAGTGATAACTTATGACATGAACTTTTTTTTTTTTCTTAGACAAAACCTCAAGCTGTCACCCTGGGTAGAGTGCTGTGGCATCACAGCTCACAGCAACCTCCAACTCCTGGGCTCAAGTGAGTCTCTTGCCTCCGCCTCCCAAGTAGCTGGGATTACAGGCTGAACTTTAATTCTTATGTACCGACAACCAAACACATTCAAAAAAACACTTTACTATAGCAAATTAGGTTCTCTCTTATCTGTCTTTGTACAGAGTGATTTTATCAGCCTTCAGCAGCTAGCTTTAGATGGAAGAAGTACTCAGATACTTTGAAGGATAAGACTGTTTAGTCTTTCTGGATGTTTTCTGGCTAAACATACAGACATTACATAAAATGAAGCCATTCAAACTTTAGAAACATAACTCTTTTATTGTCCAGCATCTGTGACAGTTTTGTCTCTCTATAAAGGAGACAAGAAGTTTAGAGCATTGTGGGCCTTTTAAAGGGAAAGAGGAGTGGGAGGCTCACCCAGAGGTGTTACTAGAACAAGCCAGCATCTGACATACTCCCACCACAGTCTGCTTTATCATTCCTTTTAAAAAGTCTGGAACAATATGTAGCAAAACAAATAAGTTACTTTTCATCTCTCAAAAAGTAAGTTCAAAGGTTGAAGCTGCCTTGAATGGGCTTCTGGACAGCTGCCTCCAAAGAAGTGAGCTTTCCTTTTTTAACTTCGTTATTTAACTTTGTTAGCTCCAACCGATAGGAGACAAGAAGCCCCTGCTTTCCACATCTCAGGATTCCAGATGACATTTAGTTAGACTTGGGATCTCTTTGTTTGGGCATCTCTCCTTCACGTTCCAAATCCATTTCTGCAGCAACTGACATACATAGGACCTGGAGGTACTTTGTGGTAGACGCTACAAAGAGAAACCTGAATTGAAACTGGGAATGGGTCAACAGGGCTGAGTTTAAGTGGTGCTGAATGGGACCGGCCCTGAGGGAAGTGAGTAAGTTAAGTTGAAGGGTTAATAGCAGGAAGGGGCTAAGGCAAAGGTGTCCTGGGAACCTAGATTTGCAGGAAAGGCAGAAACAAAGCCATACAATACTTACCCACAATCCTTCGGAGGCAAAGAGGCCGTTTGTGTTCTGGCACTCTGACAACGAAGAAGTAAAAGGGCAAGCCTGAGAGGGCGATGGCTATGCCGATGAGGGAGTTGATGGTGTCACTGTAAAGCGGAACAGCCACCAGGAAGATGGTGCAGAGGCAGAAGACAATGGGGAAGAAAAGGCTGAGCTAAGGACAGAGGAGATACAACTGGGGGTTAGACAGCCCAGGATTTTGTTGGTTTTTTTTTTTTTTTTTTTGAGACAGAGCCTCAAGCTGTCACCCTAGGTAGAGTGCTGTGGCATCACAGCTCACAGCAACCTCCAATTCCTGGGCTGAAGCAAGTCTCCTGCCTCCGCCTCCCAAGTAGCTGGGACTACAGGCGCCCGTCACAACGCCCAGCCGTTTTTCGGTTGCAGCCGTCGTTGTTGTTTGGCGGGTCCGAGCTGGATTCGAACCCGCGAGCTCAGGTGTATATGGCTGGGGCCTTAGCCTGTTGAGCCACAGGCGCAGAGCCAGCCCAGGATTCTTAACAGCTAAAATAACCTTACCTCCCATAAAGACTAGAGCCCTAAAAAAAAAAAAAGATTAGAGCCCTGAATCTTCTTTCCATCCCCTTTCTCTCAATGAACTGCCACCACTTGGTACTAGGCAAAGGTTTCTTAATCAACTGCCTTGGAAGTATCCCCTGTAGCAGCAGCTCTAGCTGTTCCAGATAGAACAAAGGTAGAATGAAGGTGTGTTACCTTGAGGGGACGAGGTCGATCTGGCTCCTTCCAGCGCAGGTAAAGCTGACCCACAATAGAGAGTCCCACAAAGAACCAGTAGCTGAAGCTGTAGTAGTTAATGAGCTGGAAGATGTCCTCCACACACAAGTAGATCAGTGCCATGATACCCTGTAAGTATGAGCCTAAGTCAACTTCCTCCCATAGTCTGTCACTCAAAGTGCTTTCCATTCCCTTTATCCCCCCATAAATCCATCCCCCATCTCCTTGTCCTCTGTTCCATTCCCTTTACCACTCTAGTTTCAATACCTTCTTCCTTCTCTACTAGAAGTCTGTAGCCTCTCAACTGGTTTTTCAGTCCTTTTTTTCTTTTTTTTGAGACAGAGCCTCAAGCTGTCACCCTGGGTAGAGTGCTGTGGCATCACAGCTCACAGCAACCTCCAATTCCTGGGCTCAAGCGAGTCTCCTGCCTCCACCTCCCAAGTAGCTAGGACTACAGGTGCCCACCA
>CAUYON010045377.1:0-11573 GCA_963573935.1 Arctocebus calabarensis
TATATAGTGATCAAGAAAATGCCATGAAGGCTATCTGTAACAGTACAATCAAAATATTTCTGATTGTATATGAAGCACATTGTGCCCTATGATTGCACCAATGTACACAATTATGATTCAATAAAATTATAAAAAAAAATAATTGAAATCTCATCATATTGAGTATTACCTTTAAAAAATATGAAATGACCATCCTTATCCTTCCTTATTTTGGTTGGTTTAAAGCCTATTGTATCTGCGAATAAGATTGCAACACCTGTTTTTTTCTGTTTTACATTTGCATGGAATATAGATGACCATCCCTTCACCTTGAGTCTATATTTATCTTTTTTTTTTTTTTTTTTTTTTTTAGACAGAGCCTCAATTTGTCACCCTGGATAGAGTGCTGTGGCATCACAGCTCACAGCAACCTCCAATTCCTGGGCTCAAGCGAGTCTCTTGCCTCCGCCTCCCAAGTAGCTAGCACTATAAGGTGCCCGCCACAACACTCAGCCATTTTTTTGGTTGCAGCCATCATTTTTGTTTGGCGGGCCCGGGCTGGATTCAAGTCCACCAGCTTAGGTGTACATGGCTGGTGCCTTAGCCTGTTGAGCCACAGGCACTGATCCTATATTTATCTTTTAAGGTAAGATGAGATTCTTGTATGTAGCAGATATCTGGCCTGAGTTTTTGTATCCAGTCAGTCAACCTATGCCTCTTTAGAGGACAATTTAAACCATTCACATTAATTGAAAACATTGACAAATCTTTAGAAAGACTAGTGGACATTTTTAATCATTTCATCACTGTGGAAGTTGGAATTTGATAAGAAGTTTCTGGGTGAGAAAACTTTTATGGTGGAGGATTACACTGGTCATTATGGAGGATAGGTCTGAGAATATCCTGGAGAGCTGGTTTAGTTATAGCAAATTTCTTCAACATGTGGATGTCATTTAAGTATTTAATTTCTCCATCATAAATGAAACTCAGTTTAGCTGGATACAGGATCATGGGTTGAAAGTTATTTTGTTTTAGGAGATTAAAAGTCAATGACTATTCTCTTCTAGCTTGAAAGGTTTGATCAGAGAGATCTGCAGTTATTCTAATATTCTTCCCCTTGTAGGTTATGGATTTCTTGCATCTGGCTGCTTTCAGAATTTTCTCCTTCATATTAACTTTAGTGAAGTTAATTATGATGTGCCTGGGGGATGTCTTATTTGGGTTGAGTCGTGCTGGGGTTCTGAAACTGTCTGCTATCTGAATTTCAGAATCTCTTGGCATGTCTGGGAAGTTCTCTTTCATAATCTCATAAAGAAGAGACTCTATGCCTTGTGACGCCACTTCGTCGTTTTCAGTTATCCCTATAAGGCGAATATTGGTTTTCTTTGAGTTATCCCAGAGCTGTCTGAGAGAATGATACATTTTTGCCTTCCATTTCTCTTCCTCTTTGTAAGTTTGGGAGCGTTCGAAAGCTTTGTCTTCAAAGTCAGAAATCCTTTCTTCTGCTTGCTCCATTCTGTTGCTAAGAGATTCTTCTGTGTTTCTCAGATCTTTAAGGGCTGCGACTTCTTGTCTCAATGTGTCAAAATCTTTGGTCATTTGACCTTTGAATTCCTTGACTTCTTAAGACAATTTTTGAAATGCTCCCAGAATTTCTAATTCCAACTTTTCCTTCATTTTATTGATCTTATTTGCAATCCAAATTCTGAATTCGATTTCTGACATCTCAGCCATCTGTTTATGCATAGGATCATTGTTTGTGTCCACCAAATTATTCCTTGGGTGGGGGGGGTTGATTTACTTTGGTTGCTCATGTTTCCAGAGCTTTTTCGCTGATTCTGCCCCATGATTATTTTGCACTGTTTGGCTGAATGAGTAGATAAGGATAAGTTGGGTTGGGGGTTCTAGGAGTAGTGATTGACCAGTCCTTTGCCTGAAAGCTAGGACTAGTGTCTGTGCTTTTCCCCTAGAGTTTTGCCAAGGACCTGTACAGTGCTACTGCCTGTGAAACTGGGGACCTTCTTGGTGTGGTGAGGTTAAGTGGCTCTGTCTTATTTTTAGCTGGTCTCTGTCTTACCCTAGAGAATCAGTTACTCTGTGTTGAAGTCTGAGCTGTGGAGAAATACCAGCTGGTAGGTCACCATGCCTCCCACAGGCAACAATTAGAAAAGGAAAATCAAACCTTTCCACTACCACACACCCAGGGTACCACTTTGGAAAGTCCTTGGGTGATTGACCCAGTTGAAGAGGTCACAGTCAATTGTCCCAGCCAGCACTGGCCTCAGATAAAAGAGTCAAAAAGTCTCTGGCAACTAGATAGCAGGAGTCTGATGGCAGCTCTAGTATAACTCACTCCAGTGCTCTGTGAGCTCAGGAGGGCCCTCCCAGCAAGTAAATTAGTCTGGGGAGGTTGATGCCTCCTTCCTCAACTTAACCCTCTCTCACTCCCAGTCTCTGGAAATCCCACAGAGCAGTGACCCAGTTCCCTCCAATGAGCAGATGCTCCAGAGGTTTGTACCTGCCTGGGTCACAGGGGGATCTGTGGCTCCTCAGCCAGTCTGTCAGTCTCTGTTACTGTTTGGCAGGGGGAGGTGAGGCCTAACAACCTGGGTACTTGATAGGGCCTGGGGTGATTCACTGAGTTCCAGCCCTATCCCTGATTGATATTGCTGATAGGACAGAACAAGTTTGCAAAATTTTTCCCCTGTGGATCAGACGTTGGGCTGCAAATAGGTCTGACTCAATCTGTGAGTTCCAGCCCTTTGTCTCAGCTTTCATCCCCTAAGGGCCAGGTGCATCTGAAGCTGAGTAAAGCAGTCTCCACCCTTGGAATTGGCTTTCTCAGCAGGTATTCTAATCCCCATGCTCCACCCCAGCTGGTACCACCTCAGGCATACCCTTTACTCCTGTGGCCTACGCCTCTGCCACAGGACTGCTCTGCCAGTGGCTGCCACCAGAGAAGCCACTCGGCTTCCCCTGGCTGCCCAGCGAGACTGGGAGTGTCTCCTCAAAACATCCCCAGGGGTGTAAGCCCCACTGCCATTGTTCCTGCAGCTGTGGCTGCAGCTCTGTGCCTCAGGGGACTGCCTCACCAGCTCGGCCTCCTCTCAGCTCACTTTCCTCTCACCACTGCCAAGCCAGAAAATCAGCACAGATCAGCAACAGTCCATGCCTCATCCACAACCCTCAAGAAAATGTCCAAGAATCTGGACTCTATGTGGTACAGACATCCAGACCTCAGGGTGAGAGTGGAGGGGAGTGCCGGGAGTTCTAATTTGCAGGTAGAGAATATATACAGTTTTTTTGCCTGGCAGGAGAGTGCCATGGCACCCTAGTAGGGGAAGGAAGTCTGGTTTTTAGAGGGTCTCTCCTGTGGGGTAGAGTGGGAGGACATCTGAACTCTGCTTGCTTGTTTGTATGGAGTATACTGCAAGCCATTCTCTTGGGGGAGGGGACTCCCATCTGCTTGGCAATGTGTTCTGTACCTTTTGTTTGTATCCTTGGGGTCGCAAGTCACCCCAGCAGGGTTGATGTGCGTTCTTTGATCTTCTCTTTTGGCTCAGATCCAAACCATCAGCTTTCTTGCTAAATTTCTGTCCTTTAACTCTCCTTCTGGACAGGAGCCTCTGCGGAAAGCTGGCTATAGACCGCCATCTTGGCTCCTCCCCAGTTTATAGGCAATTTAAATATAGAAAATATGTTATCTTCATCCCTCTATCCTCACACTTAACATAATGCCTGGCATATGGTAGTATTTGTAAACAGTAGTTTTCCTATAAATGTTTATACTACATGTGACATTTTCTAATTAGATTATAGTAATTGGGTTTGCTTTATTATCCCCAAAGATGGCTTGGGATTAGAGCTAGTCTCTGCTTTCTTAGCCGCTAGTTCTTTGACTTTTCAAAGAACAAAAGCTTATAACTCTTGCTACTCTACACAAAGACCAAGCTACATGGTAGTCAAAATACTACAAAAGAGAGCTCTATCCTCATGGTGATCCTTGGGATGGACACCAGACAAATTCCCAAGTAAACTAAACATGCCTTTGATATTATTAGTATATCTATAGTATTCCTTCATACTCATTTTTATAACTCTTCTATGCCCATGTTTCCCCATGTCACTGCCTTAAGCATGCCCTAACCTATGATTTCAGTCTTTCCCCTCATTTCACTAGCACCATCATCAAAATGTGGGTCTCATCCTCTCATTTCTGTAGGATCTCTGGCTTGGCACCTGTGGCTCAATGGGCTAAGGCGCCAGCCACGTACACCTGAGCTGGTGAGTTCGAATCCAGCCCTGACCCACCAAACAACAATGGTGGCTGCAACCAAAAAATGCCCAGGCGTTGTAGCGGGCACCTGTAGTCCCATCTCCTTGGATAGCAGAGGCAGGAGACTCACTTGAGCCCAGGAATTGGAGGTTGCTGTGAGCTGTGATGCCACAGCACTCTCTCCAGGGTGACAACTTGAGGCTCTGTCTCAAAAAATAAATAAATAAATAAAATTATAGGATCTCAAAAAATTTCTGAGCCTGGTATCATACCTGGAGTCCCCAAGTATGATTTAAACTTTAAAGGATCTACATTTAGCCCTCTACTGGGAGGTTGACAGTTTACTATCTCCTTTCCAAATACTAATCCAGTTTATGCTTCAAAACCTTCAGCAATAGAGGGCGCATGGCCTCCTGGCATACCCCTTCTTGTGACAGCTTCAATTTTAAAATTCTTCCTTATATTTTACAGTGAACTCTATTTCCCTGTATATTTATTCAGTGAACGATAATTAACCCAAACTCTACTCTGTGCCAGACCCTGTGCTAAACATTAGAAATAAAATAAATAAAACATAGTTCCACCACATCTAATGGGTAAAAAATTTGAAGTCTAACATACCAACAATTGGCAAAAATATATGGAAATTAAAATTTTCATATATTCCTGTAGGCATATAATTGGTACAAATACTTTGGCAATAGCTAATAAAGAATAAACCATCAATATTCACAAGCACATCCATGGAATGGACTTCAAAAAGTGTGCCCCTTGAGCACTTGAAAAAGATCCAGAAATTTGCCACAAAGAAAATGGGGACTCCAGGTATGATACCAGACTCAACAAAACTGTCTGGGCCAGGCTGGCAGAATGGCTCAGGCCTGTACTCCTCGCACTTTGGGAGCCCAAACTGGGGGTAGCGGGGTGGGGGGATTGTTTGAGCTTAGGAGTTCAAGGCCAGCCTGAGTAAGAGCAAGACCTTGTCTCTAAAACTAGCTGGGCACTGTGGCAGGCACCTGTAGCCCAGCTACTTGGGAGGCTGAGGCGAGAGGATCACTTGAGCCCAAGAGTTTGAGGTTGCTGTGAGTTATGACGTGGTGGCACTCTACCAAGGGTGACAAAGTGAGATTCTGTCCCAAAGAGAAAAAAGAAGAAGAAAAAACTGGGCCAAAGGAATAGGTGCTAAAGTTATCTGTGTTAGAGGAGTGTCCCATACCTTGTAATTGTCCAGAAAATTTAACATGGATGAAGATTCACTAACTGAGCTCTATGTTTGTGTTACCTATGTACCTGTGACTGCTTTCAAAAATCTACAGTCAATGTGGATGAGAATTAACAGCTAGTTGCCAAATAAAGTTATTATACAGAAAAAAATAAATAATGGCAGAATAAACCCAAAGTAAGCAAAAGAAAATCATCAAAATAAAAATGAGAGTAGAAATTGAAAGTGGAAAAGGAAGCAAATATGCAATGGAGAAGATTGACAAAGCCAAAAATTGGTTTTTTTTAGACCAGGTGTCATGACTCCTACCTGTAATCCTAATACCCTGGGAGGCCGAGGCTGGTGGATCACTTGCGCTCAGGAGTTTAAGATCAGCCTGAACAAGAACAAGACCCTGTCTCTAAAAATAGTCAGGCATTGAGGTGGGTGCCTGTAGTCCCAGATAATTGGGAGGATGAGATAAGAGGATCTCTTGAGCCCAAGAGTTTGAGGTTGCTGTGAGCTATGACGCCACGCACTCTAACCAGGGCAACAGCTTGAGACTCTGTCTCAAAAACAAAACAAAACAAAAATTATAATGCTCAAGTCACATTTGATGTCTGCAGTTACAAGAGGTGCTTAAACTTGACTTGTATTCATCTTTATTATCAATATATATTGAGCACACAATTTTAATACAGTTTTTTACTTTCTCAAAGTATTTTAGGGGGCACCTTCTGTATATTTTTAGGGTATAAGCTTGAATTAGCACCTGTGCCAATGCTTCCTTTAGAAACTTGGTGTTTTTTCTGCTATCTTTCCTACCTTTTTATTTTCTACTTCACTCCACCTTCAGTCCCCATCCCATTACCTAATATCCTTCAGACTCAATGTTGCTCGCCTTCTACCAACCCCATATTCAAATTTCTTATTTATCCAAAGGGCTTACTAGATAAGTTGTATAATGAATTAAAATTTAGAAAGCATTCACATTTGCGGCCCACTTCTCAGTTTTCAAGTTGTCTACATGATCTCATTTGGTCTTTTCAGCCCAGCGAGGTAGGTAGATGGGATTGTGAGGTTCAGACAGTTTATGTGGTTTGCCCCAGATCACAAAGAGAAAATAACAAAGGCTAAATTGTATTCCAGTTCTCCTGACTTCTTATTTATTGTCTTCCCAGTTGTTCTTGTCTCTACAAGGCACTAAAAAGCAATTTGTTCCTAGAAATAGGCATAAACAGACAGGGTCCTGTTTTAACTTGCTTTCTTCTGCAGAGCCTCTAATTTAGAGATGAATCTCTAAATTTAAAACATTATATTTTAGAAGGAAGAACTGCAATTTTGGGCATACACACAGACCAGGTGGTCTTTGGAATGTCTGAGAAACAGAGAGAAGTTTGGAAGTTTTATTAGAAACAGAAATATTATGTATGATCATGAAAGAAAGCACATTGGCACAAAGCTGGCAAGCTCTGATTGGTGAATGACGGTGGTAGTAAAACTAGTCTTAGAGTCATAGCAGGTCATTGCAGCAGTTAATAGGTAAAATTGGTTTTAAGATTACAACAGGGCATTTCAGCACTTGGGCTTGTAGAAAATTTAATTCCTGGAGCAGGTGCTATTTGCCCTAAAGGTTTTTCCTCCCAGCCCCTGGACTGATTTAGTTGAGTATGAAAAGATGACTCAGTTTGTATAATGAGCTTTCACACAATCTTGTCAATTCTAATTGATTAAAGGAAAAACCAAAATGAGTAAGAAGTGGAGGGCTGCATCCTGATAGCTTCCCTTGAGTCAGCAGAGAGAAACCCCTTGAACTGGTGAAAATTTAAATAGAAATCTGAAAATTATGAGATCAATATGTCCCCAAAAAAGTTCCAAAGGGATTTTACTAATAAGGCAGGCTGGGTTAGCAATCTGCCCATCTAGGATTTAGTTTCTCTACCAACTGCACCTTAACTCACTCAGAATTTCTAAGAGAAGCTGAGTCAAATCCTTTTTTGGCAGGATTTGTTTTTCTAGGTTAATTCACTAGGCCTAAGTTTCATTGTGTCTCCCGGGATCTATTCTGAATTAAAATCTCATTAAACTGTATCCACACAGTATCCTCAGCACAACCACTTCCGTTCTAATCCCTTCTAACCTCAGTGTCAACGTCAGTTCCAATTCCAAAGTCTGAGGAGAAATATAGGGAGACCACACCGCAAGACTTGCGGCAACCAGGATGAGTATGAAAGCATAATTTTTGCTTAGTGGAAAGCAAAGAGATGAGATGGGGAAACCAGTTGCTGGGAGCGCCTTTTAAAAATCTCACAGCAACAACGCCTAGGCTCCACTACCCAAGAACAGGAAAGATACTCCACTCTGGCTTCCCTCTAAGAGGCTGATAAAGGGGATAGTCACTTGCACTGTAAGTAGAAGGAAACAATTTTCTTTTCTTCTGCTTCCTACAGAGATTTATTTCCTTCTCTGAGATTAAGTTTCAAATGACCTAGGTTGCTAGAGATTGCCCTCTATAAAATAAAGGATAGCCTTTACTTTTGCTTCTTTTATAAAACCTGACCTCCTGATCTACTGCTTTTCAACTGATAAAACATTTCTTTTGTCATTGTGGGTCTAAAATCTTCTTGCCTATGAGATAGAGTGAAGCCTTGAGAGGATTTTTATAGTATTATTGGTTGTTTTCTTGTTCTTGTCTTTGCAATTACAGACAAGCAACAGATTCCCTCTGCTGCAAGGTAAAAGATGAAATGCCTTGGCTACTTAGGGGAAGCATGTAAATTTAGGTCGCAACTTTAATGTGCTTCAAGAATGACTGAAGCTGGCTCGGCACCTATAGCTCAAGTGGCTAGGGTGCCAGCCCCATACTCCAGAGCTGGCAGGTTCAAATCCAGCCCAGGCCCAACAAACAACAATGACAACTACAACTTAAAAATAGCCGGGTGTTGTGGTGGACACCTGTAGTCCCAGCTACTTGGGAGGCTGAGACAAGAGAATCGTTTAAGCCTAAGAATTGGATGTTGCTGTGAGCTGTGATGCCACAGCACTCTACCCAGGGCGATAGCTTGAGACTCTGTCTCATTAAAAAAAAAAAAAAGAATAGTGAAGCTGCTACTACTTAGGAAAGTTTATTAAAGAATTTGACAGTCATGGGTGGCGCCTGTGGCTCAGTGAGTAGGGCACCAGCCCCATATACCAAGGGTGGTGGGTTCAAACCCAGCCCCAGCAGAACTGCAAAAAAAAAAATAGCCAGGCGTTGTGGCGGGCACCTGTAGTCCCAGCTACTCCAGAGGCTGAGGCAAGAGAATCGCCTAAGCCCAGGAGTTGGAGGTTGCTGTGAGCTGTGTAATGCCACAGCACTCCACCAAGGGCAATAAAGTGAGACTCTGTCTCTACAAAAAAAAAGAATTTGACAGTCATGTCACATATTTCTTAGAAGCTTAAACAGATTTATTTGATACACTTTTATGGGCAGAGTAGTTAAGAGTTTAGTGTAAAAGAAATAATCTTTTGCTAATTAGAGGCGTCTTATTTCTCTCTTTTTTTTTTCTTTTTGAGACGGAGCCTTAAGCTGTCACCCTGGATAGAGTGCTGTAGCATCACAGCTCACACCAACCTCCAATTCCTGGGCTCAAGCCAGTCTCCTGCCTCCGCCTCCCAAGTAGCTGGGACTATAGGCGCCTGCCACAACACCTGACCATGTTTTGGTTGCAGCTGTCATTGTTGTTTGGCGGGCCGGGCTGGATTCGAACCCACCAGCTCAGGTGGACGTGGCTGGCGCCTTAGTCTGTTGAGACACAGGTGCCAAGTCACTTCTTATTTCTCTTTACCCTGCTTTTTCAATTTCCTCGAAGTTAAAAATAAAAAATAAATTATCCTAAGATAAAGCACTCTACATATCAACCTTGACTCCAGAGTCATATTTTTTTAAATTTCAGATTGATATAAGGGTGTGAACAATTAAGTTACATTGTTTATATTAGGTAAAGTCCATGTTGTAGCTGAGCCCTTCACCCAGGAGATGGGCGCAACGTAGGGGTATGTGGCACATTAGGTGGTAGCACACCAAACCCCCTCCTCACTGCCCTCCTCTCTTTTCATCTTCCCCCTCCCCCTCTGGCCTCTCTTCTCCCCTCTCTTCCCTCTTCCCCCCTACTTGAATGTGGTTGTATTTTTCTCTTATGTGGGTGTGTAGTTGTTTGTCTACTGGTTTTATATTAGTATTGAGTGTTCCAGGCATGGTGGCTCATGCCTGTAATCCTAGCACTCTGGAAGGTTGAGGCGGGTGGATTGCTTGAGCTCATGAGTTCCAGACCAGCTGAGCAAGAATGAGACTCTGTCTCCACTAAAAATAAAAAAACTAGACAAGGGCATGGTGGTGCATACCTGTAGTCCAGCAATTAGAGAGGCTAAAGCAAGAAGATTGCTCAAGCCCAAGAGTCTGGGGTTGCTGTGATCTATGATGATGCACCTGCACTCTACCCAGGGTGACAGCGTGAGACTCCGTCTCAAAAATAAATAAATAAATTAGTATTGAGTATATTGGATGCTTGTTTTTCCATTATTGTGATACTTAGGAGAATGTTCTCCAAATCTATCCAGGTAAATATAAAATATGTAAAGTCTCCGTCTTTCTTTATGGCTGGATGATATTCCATGATATACATATACCATAGTTTATCTATTCATGAGTTGATGGGCACTGGGTTATTTCCACATCTTGGCAATTGTGAACTTAGCTGCAATAAACATTCTAGTGCAAATGTTCTTATGGTAAAATGATTTTTTTCTTCTGGGTAGATACCTAGTAATGGGATTGCAGGATTGAATGGAAGGTCTACTGCTAGTACAGATGTGGAGAGAAAGGAACACTTATACACTTGGTGGTTTTGCAGGAAGACGCCCAACAGAAAGAAATAGCACCCAAACACCACATTTATAAGAAGAAGGACTTTATTCACTAGCCGGGAGCTTACAGCATAGAAGAATTCCAAATGGCCACACTCTCCAACTGGCTTAGTCTTTCCCTTTTTATCGACAGTCAAAAAGTTCCATCCCATAGCTACCCTTCTCATTGGCCAATTTGAGTCAAGCAGGAGATGCTATTCCATCCCTTACAGAACTACAGGATTTCACAGAACTTGGAAATTTCCAAGTTCCAGGAAGTTTACAAATTCCCAAGAGCTGAGTCACCATGGAGAGGACCCTGCAGACCACCCTTGTGGTCTCCTTGAGAAGACCAACTGTTCTCCTAGACCTCACCCTTCTCTCAGGTATCCTCTCTTCTGGGACTGTAAATTAATACAGCCATTTTGTTTTGTTTTTGAGACAGAGACTTTTTTGCCCTTAGTAGAGTTCCATTGCGTCATAGTTCACAGCAACCTCCAACTCTTGGGTTCAAGTGATCCTCTTGCCTCAAGTTTTCATTTTTAGTAGAGATGGGGTCTCATGCTGGTCTCAAACTCCTGAGCTCAAGTGATGCGCCCACTTTGGCCTCTCAGAGTGCTAGGATTACAGGCATGAGCCACCACGTCTAGTTTAATACAGCCTTTTTGGAAAGAAGTATAGAGAATCCTCAAAGAGCTAAAAGCCAGAGTCATATTTTTAGTGCTTCTTTAAATGTCTTTAGAAAGTTGCTGTAGTATCAGATTTCTAATGACTCGCACAGAACATGTAAGATTTGAGGATCAAGTTGCATGTGTACTATTGGTTCATTTTTTTAAAAATTTATTTCAGACACAAGGTCTATTGCCCAGGCTGGAGTGCAGTAGCGCAATCACTGCTCACTGCAGCCTCCAACTCCTGGCCTCAAGCAATTCTCCGCTGGTGCCTCCCAAAATGCTAGGAATTATAGGTGTGGGTCACTGTGCCTGGCCCCTTACCTCAGTTTTTAAACACATTGACTTAAGTTTTTAAATTTGATTTCTTATCCCTGAAACATCTATGGTTATGTCCCCTTTTACATTCCTAGTATGATTTCTTTTTTTTTTTTTGAGACAGAGCCTCAAGCTGTCACCCTGGATAGAGTGCCGTGGCATCACAGCTCACAGCAACCTCCAATTCCTGGGCTCAAGCGAGTCTCTTGCCTCCGCCTCCCAAGTAGCTGGGACTACAGGCGCC
>CAUYON010045379.1:0-30603 GCA_963573935.1 Arctocebus calabarensis
AGATTTTTCTCTAAAGATGACAGACAAATGGCCAGTAAACACTTGAAAAAATGCTCATCATCCTTAATTATTAGAGAAATGCAAATTAAAACCACCCTGAGATACCATCTAACTCCAGTGAGAATGGCCTATGTCACAAAATCTCAAGATTGCAGATGCTGGCGTGGATGTGGGGAGAAAGGAACTCTTTTAACTGCTGGTGGGACTGCAAACTAATAAAACCTTTTGGAAGGAAGTATGGAGAAAGCTCAAAGAACTGAACCTAGACCTCCCATTTGATCCTGCAATCCCATTGCTGGGCATCTATCCAGAAGAAAAAAAAAACTTTTATCATAAAAACATTTGTACAAGGCTGTTTATTGCTGCCCAATTTACAATTGCTAAAGTGTGGAAACAGCCTAAATGTCCTTCAACCCAGGAGTGGACTGGTAAGCTATGGTATATGTATACAATGGAATATACCTCAACCATCAAAAATAATGGAGACTTTGCAGTGTTTGTAGTAACTTGGATAGAGGTGGAACATATTATTCTTAGTGAAACATCACAGGAATGGAGAAGCAAGAATCCTATGTATTCAACTTTGATTTGAGGAAAATTAAAGACAATTAATGACACAGTGGGGCCTGGGGGAAGGAGAGAGCAGACAGAGAAGGAGGGAGGGGGAGAGGGAAAGAAAATCAAAAGGAAAAAAAAAAAAGAAAAGAAAATAGTGTCTAACTTCAATATAAATTGGATTCAATTCTGATTAAAGTATATTACTTAAATATTAATTACGTAATTCAACTTGTCAATATGTTATTTAGGATATTGCATCCTCATCTATAAGTGAAACATGTTTGTAATTTCTCTTTATAACAATATATTTTCCCCAATTTCAATATCAGGTGTATTCAGATCAAGTAGAATGATATTGAAATATTTCTTTTATTGTTTATAAGATTTCTGGAATTGCTTGTTTTGTAAAATCATTGTGGTCTATGAGTTTATGACAGTTTGAACTTTGTTATTTAATTCAATTCATTGCTTAGTTATTGTTTTCCTATGAATGATTATACTGTGGTTAATATGTTAGTATAGCAGTATTCCCAGACAGTTTTTTGTTTGTTGGGAGGTTGGGCTTTGGGGGGGCAGATTTAATACTTCACATGAAATATCTTATCTTATAACAGTGAAATTGCTTTCTTTTTTGTCTTGTGATTTTTTTTTGAGGTGAAGTTTAAGTTTTTGTGCGAGTAGTACTGTTATACCTATCTTGAGTGTCTTGCTTGTACTGTATCACATCATACCTTTGTTTAATTCTTAATAAACTGTTCACTTGTTAAAAAAATAGACTAAATGAAATAAGAGTAATTAAAATTTTTCAGTCAAATTTCAATAGAAATGTTTACATAATTAGTGGAAGGATTTGAAAAATGTGTATTAATGATTCATTAATGTGAGTCAGTAATATCTTTGCTTCATTTGGTTCTAGAAATCTTTTGAAGCTATCATTTTCAACTATGAAAGGAGCTATAGAAAAAAAAGACTACTTGAAACCACTCCATTGATTAATTTCATCACCAAGAATTAAAGCAAGATTTAAAAAAAAAAAATAAAGCATAGTCAATAACATTGTCTTTTTAAAAGTATAAATACTGTGTTTAGGGACAACAGGGTGGCTGCATTTACATCAATAAATCAGTTAATATTAAATCCTTCCCTTCCTCCCTCCCTCCCTTCCTTCCTTTCTTCCCTCCCTCCCTCCCTCTCCCTCTCCCTCCTTTCTTCCTTTCTCGTTTGTTTCCCCCTCTCTCTTTCTTTCTTTCCAGAGCATTTCACTCTGTTGCCCCACACTAGAGGGTCCTGGCATCATACCTCACAGAAATCTAAAACTCTTGGTCTCTGCTGGGCGCAGTGGCTTATGCCTGTAATCCTAGCAATCTAGGAGGCCAAGGCAGGTGGGTTGCCTGAGCACACAGGTTTGAGACCAGCCTGAGCCAGAGCCAGACCTCATCTCTAAAATTAGCTGGGCACTGTGGCAGGTGCCTGTAGTCCCAGCTATTTAGGAGGTTGAGGCAAGAGAATTGCTGAGTCTGAGAGTTGCAGGTTGCTGTGAGCTATGACCCATGGCACTCTACTAAGGGTGGAAAACTGAGACTATCTCAAAAAATAAATAAATAAATAAACAAACAAAAATAAAAGAAAACTCTTGGGCTCAAGTGATCTTCTTGCTTCAGCCTCTGAGTAGCTGGGACTGTAGGAACCCACCATGACACCTGGCTAGTTTTCTATTTTTTGAATAGAGACAGACAGAATCTTACTTTTGCTCTGGCTGGTCTCTAACTCGTGAGTTCAAGTAGTCCACTGGCCTCAGCCTCCCTGAGTGCTAGGATTACAGGCATGAGCCACTGCGCCCAGACTATTTATTTCATTTTTATCTCATTCTTTTAAATATATACTTTATGTTTGATTTCTTAATACATAATATACTAAAAGTATAAATTGTACTTCTACAGTACAATTAAACATTAAACAATCTATAATTCATCAGTAAAAATATTTTTTTTTTACTCCTCATTTTTAAGTGAGGATAATAATAGTATGATAATAACATTAGGCAAGAAAGCATGTGAAGAGTGCTTAGTAGCTATAGAGGGAATGCTCAGGACAGGCTTAAAGTAGTTAGTGTCATAATCACAAACCATCAACTTATCAGAAATGGCACTTGGGTTAAACACCCAGAATGGCATCAGAGACTCTGCCCTCTGGAGCTTTAGGCAACATATAACATCAAGGGTGAGATATATGAGTTTATCAGTTCTTGAGCTAGGTTTTCCTCAACAAGAGAATCGCATATTAAACAATCTATAATTCATCAGTAAAAATATTTATAATGATTGTAGCTTTTTTGTTTGTTTGTTTTTGGCCAGGGCTGGGTTTGAACCCGCCACCTCCTGCATATGGGGCTGGCACCCTACTCCTTTGAGCCACAGGCACCGCCTGCCTTTTTTTTCTTAATTGATAGAAGTATGTTATCAAAAGAATTCGGAGATTGCAGTTTTTAGTGACAAGAGTGAGGTGTATGCCGTCAACTTCTTTCCTACAATTCTAAGCTGAAAACTGCTTTATTTTATACTACAGGCCAATTCCTAAAATTATCGCAATGGTTCCTTCTGTGATGAGCATGTGTATCTAAAAGTGCAGGGTATTTGTAATCTTTGGTATATCCTCAGATATCTGTAGAAGTCCAGGCAAAAACTGTTAATAAAGATAATTCCTTAGAGGTACTCAGAATAAATTTCCAAAATTCTTTTTACTCATGTGTTAAGTTTGCAGGCAGTGCTGAGCTAATTCAAACCCATATGAAATGCTAAAAAGAGTATCTACAAAAAAGGTAGATTCTGACATAAACTAACTGCCAACAGTGAAGACCCCTTTCGTTTGTAGCCCTCAGCAGTGCCTCTCCCTCCCCGCTCCCCAGTGGTTTATTGGAACCAGCTCTGACATTCTGTGTAGCCAGCTGAGCGCAGCAGCATGGCGTGTCCACGTGGGCAGAGGTTGGTCCCTAAAAGCTACCTCGCCATCCTCCCATTCCACTCTGAATGCCACCAACTTCCCATTGTTGTCCTTTTCTTCCCCTACACTTTTTTTTTGAGACCATAAGTAATTCTCTAGTTGAGGAAAATCTAGCTCAAGAATTGATAAACTCATATAGCTCACCCTTGATGTTATATGTTGCCCAAAGCTCCAGAGGGCAGAGTCTCTAATGCCATTCTGGGTGTTTAACCCAAGTGCCATTTCTGATAAGTTGATGGTTTGTGATTATAACACTAACTACTTTAAGCATGTCCTGAGCATTCCCTCTATAGCTACTAAGCACTTTTCACATGCTTTCTCGCCTAATGTTATTATCATACCATTATTATCCTCACTTAAAAATGAGGAGGCTTAGGGATGCTAAGAAATTGGATGAGGGCTCGGTGCCTGTGCTCAAGTGGCTAAGGCGCCAGCCATGTACATCTGAGCTGGCGGGTTCAAATCCAGTCTGGGCCCGCCAAACAACAATGACGGCTGCAACCAAAAAATGGCCAGTCGTTGTGGTGGGCGCCTGTAGTCCCAGCTACTTGGGAGGTGGAGGCAGGAGACTCGCTTGAGCCCAGGAATTGGAGGTTGCTGTATAGCTGTGATGCCATGGCACTCTACCTAGGGTGACAGCTTGAGGCTCTGTCTCAAAAAAAAAAAAGAAAAGAAAAGAAATTGGATGAAGTCCCACATTTGGTAAATGGAAGATCCAGATTCAAATCCAGATTGGACTTAAGGGTTGGGTTGTCAGTAACAATGCTCTTCTGTCTTTTCCATGCTTTGCTTTCCTGTCCGACCAATGACTTGCGTGATGAATGTCAGTGTTATAGAACTCCAAAGGAGTCCAGCCTAAATGTGGTTGCTCGTGGCATAGGCTAGACAAAAAGACAAGGAGCATTGCCAAGGAAAAAGGAATTTTTAATGTAAAAGACGTGAGTCAGGAGAATGGGGGATTCAGCCTCCAATCTGTCTCCCTGACCAGCTGCGAGTACCAGCTTTTCGAAGACAGGGCTGCGTGCACTGGGGCCAGTGGTGCTGAAATTAACAGGGCGCTGCTGTGTGCACTGAAGCAGATTACTGAGGGACAGTGAGTCCTGGCATCAGGAAGTCTGTCTCAACTGGTCTGTCCTGCAGACATCCTGCCATCTCTGGGAGACATCTCACCTAAGAAGTTAGTTAAAAGTTACATAATCATCAAACCTTTTTGGCCTGAGAATCTATAATATGAAAGGTAAAAGATTATAAAAAACATATAGGGGTCATTGAGATTCGTTCATAGAAACAGCTATATCAGTTTAAGCCCAGAAAAGCTACTTTTCTTTCTTCTGGATTCTTTGTACTTTCAAAGTGCCAGCCTAAAAAGTTTACAGATAATTTGATGTTGTGATCAACAGACTTGCCATATAATAGGACAATTAAAACTCCATTCAAAAACTATTTTTACTTAGAATGGAGAAGACTTATGTGGTTTTCAATTTCAAAAAGAAATTGTGAATCTAAAAAGGGTACATAGATTCCAACTATATAACAAAATTATGAAGACAATAAAAAGACTGGTGGTTGCCAGGGGTTTGGAGGAGAGAGGGATGAATTGGCAGAGTTTTAGGGCAGGAAAATGATTCTCTGCCATTCTACAATGGTAGATACGTGTTGTTACACATTTGTCAAAACTCACAGAATGTACAACACAAGGAGTAAACGCTAATGTAAATTAGGGACTTTGGTTGATTAAAATAAAGGGGGAGTTGTGCTCCAAAAATGCTATTGAAAAAAAAAGTAAATAATTTGCATACTAGAAGATTATATTTATAAGAAATACATTTGACAAAGGATTTACATCTACAATATATGAAGAATTTCTACAAGTCAAGTATAAGACAAAAAGTATAATAGAAAATGGATGAAGGTTTAAACAGATGATTCACAAAAGAATACATGTAAGTGGCCATTAGACTCATAAAAGAGTGTTCAGATAATTAGTCTCCCGTGAAAAGCAAATACAAACCACAATAAACTACCTACTAGCATGAGTAAAATGTAAAATATTGACTTCATTAAATATTGGATGAGCTGGAACTCTCATACTTTGCTGGTGGGATTAGAAAATGAACAACCATTTCAGAAAACTGACAATTTCTTAAAAGTTGAAGATCCATTTACTTTATGACCTAGCAATTCTACTCCTAGAATTTGTCCAAGAGAAATGATGATGCCTGTGTACCAAAAGCAATATAAAAATGTTCATAGCAACTTTTTTCATAATAGCTCCAAACTGGGGAAAAAACACAAATCTCAGGTGTCCATCAATAAGAGAAGGAAAAAGCAAACTATGTATATTTCTACAGTGGAATACCACCAGGCTATAAAAACAAGTGAACCACTGATACCTTAAACAACATAAATCATTCTCACAAAATGGTTATGCTGAATGAAAGAAAAAAGATTCAAAGGATGACACAGTATATAATTTCATTTATATGAAACTTTAGAATGCAAAATTAATATATAGTGGGCTCGGCGCCTGTGGCTCAACGGGCTAAGGCGCCAGCCACGTACACCTGAGCTGGCGGGTTCGAATCCAGCCCGGGCCCGCCAAACAACAATGACGGCTGCAACCAAAAAATGGCCGGGCATTGTGGCGGGCGCCTGTAGTCCCAGCTACTTGGGAGGCAAAGGCAGGAGACTCGCTTGAGCCCAGGAATTGGAGGTTGCTGTGAGCTTTGAGGCCACAGCACTCTATCCAGGGTGACAGCTTGAGGCTCTGTCTCAAAAAAAAAAAAAAAATAAGAAAAAACAAAAAAGTATCTCAAGAATGGGGGAGAAGTATCCAATATACTCAATACTATCACACACTCATTCAAATGAGAAAACACAAATATAGTCTAGCAAGGGAGAAGGGTGAGGAAGAAGCCGGAAAGGAAGGGGGAGTATTTGGTGGGATTTTACCTAAGGTGCACAATGCAAGGATATATTTCAAAATAACTAAAAGTAAATCTTAAATGTATTGCCACAAAAAATAAGTGAGGTAATAGCTGTGTTAATCAGTCAGATTTAAACATTCCGTTTTGTATATCAAATCATCATACTGTACCCCATAAATATATATAGTTATGATTATAATTAAAAATTAATTTTAAAAGAAATCTTTTAATCTACCTGTATTTTTAAAAAGTACATACCTTAGATACAAAAACAAAAAAAGAACTAAACGGGGTGGTAAGGCTGGGAGGCTCCTTCAGAGTAGGCCACATGGCTGAGGGTCATATGGCAGAAACCTAAAAGGACAAGAAGCCCTGTCCCAACTGGAGGAGTAGCTGCAGGCAGCGGGTGGGTGGGTACAAAGGCCCTAAAGCCGCACTCTGCACCTGCTCGCCTCAGAGGAGGAGGTCAATTGGCTGTCACCCAGAGAGAAGCTTGTGGGGGGTACAAGACAAACCACAAGAGTGGGCAGTAGTCAAAGCAAGTCTTTATCTCCAGGTATTTTTCCATCCACAATATCATCAAAACACCTATGAGAGAGAGAGAGGGTGTGGGGGGGGGAGGGTGAGTGGCCAAGGAACCTCCTTGCAGTGCTCCTGTACTTGGTGTCTGCCAAAAATGGCTCTGGGTCAGCCACTCACACAAGGCCCTGCCCCTTTGCACTCATCAGGTAAGACAGCACAAGACCCTTATGTTCCATACTCAGCCCGCCCTACCTACGGTTACACCTGATTCAAGAGTCTGCTCACAGATTGTGTATACTATATCCAAACTCACTGATTTTAATGCATTAATTATATCCAGGGTTCGTTTTTGTTCTTTTTTTGCATATGAATTATACCTCACTAAAGCTGGAAAAAAAAAAAAAAAGAACGGGAAAAATAACTCCATGATATTTGTATGAACTGATTAGAGTGTCTCAGTAATTTAACTAGGAATATAAAAAGAATAAGCCAATTAGAGATAGGAAGAAAAGTAGACATGAAGAGAAATAATCATAGCTAAAATATATTATTGACTAATTGAATAAAGATAGAAAACTGAAGATTGAGCACTGTGGCTCATGCCTGTAGTCCCAATGCTTTGTGAGACCAAGGCAGGAGGATTGCCTGAGGCCAGGAGTTTGACACCAGCCTGGACAACATAGCAAGACCCCCATCTCTAAGCAAAAAACAAAAAATTTAACTAAGCATAATGGCGTGAACCTGTAGTCCCAGTTACTCCAGAGGCTGAGGCAAGAAGAGTGCTGGAGCCCAGGAGTTTGAGGCTTCAATCAGCTGTGAAGACATCACTACACTTCAGGCTGTATAACGGAGAAAGACCCTGTCTCAAAAATAAATAAATTAAAATAAAATTGCAACCACCTCAGCCGCTACTGACACCATGTATCTTCAACTCCATGATCATCATCCCCATTTTTACAGCTGAAGAAGCATCCCCTAAGAAGTCGGTTTAGTCAAAGTCATAAAGCTGTAGTGAACACACCTGGGACTCCAAAGGTCTGTGCTGTTAGCCGTTATGATTAACCGCTTCTTATTTTCTTAAAACAAAGCCTCATTACTCCAGTGGGCCTGAATGAGCCTTTGCTCCTCACAACCTAAAACAGAATATATTTTTCAATGTGTAAGTATTAGTTCCTATAATTATAGAGCAATGGCTTTTTTAAAAATTATATGCAAAACTGTATCCGAAATGACAAATTTTGGGATACATATATAGAGCAAACTGATCTTAATTCATGTGCCTGTGATACAGAATATAAATTCAGTAAATGAACTTTGGTGAAAGACTTAAAGACAAGTAATAAAGTACATACTCATTAAACATACCCCACAATGTGATACATAAATTTCAAGCATGTGAATAAATTAACAAAATTACCCTATAGAAAGCTCTTCCCATGGCATTTTATTCCCGTAACAATCATGACTAACATTTACTAAGCACCGTGTGCCAAATGATGTGCTAAGCACTCTGTGTACATTACACCATTGAAACCTTTCTGTGGGGGAAACAGCGAAACGACCCCCGTTTACAGAGATGGGGACAGACATTCAGAAAGTCCCAAAAGCTAGTTAGCAGTGTAAAGACAAACTTGGGGTTGTTTAGTTTTGGTTTTAGAGACAAGTTTTGAAGCAGGTATGTCTGCTTCCAGAGGCCTCGTTCCTAACTACTCCAAGCGTTTTGATGAGAGGAATTTTCATAGCATGTTGTGACGGTTTATTTGAAGGTCTGTGTTCCATCATGTCCCCACCTTGAAAGAGATTGCACTCTCTCCTGTTCACACACGTCTCCTCCTTGCCCAGGATAGAATAGGAACATAATATTAATGCAAATCAATTAGCTGGTCCATTACTTACAGAGGACATAGGCCAATAATCATAATTCTACAAGGTGATTAATTATCTCAGGAAAAAAAAAAATAAGACTCCAGAAAGTTAAACCTTATTTAGTTACAAAACTCAAACTGCCGTCAATTCCCAAACAAGGGACTGCTGAGTGTTTAGCTTCTTATTAACAGATTGATTTGTGACAATTCTGTGCCACTCAGAGGAAAGAGAAAAGAAAAACTGAGCATCTCCAAAAATCTCTTATAAAAATTATCTGTAAATAATGAGAAAAATGTCGAAATATTAACGCCTCCTCCATGAGCACATCAGAATGCTCCCTCTGCCACCTTCCATCTGTCTGCCCGCCTCCTCCACACGAGCACAGCCCCACTCCGCTTTCAGCTTATCGGGATGTCTAAAAAGATTGGGCCAAAAATTGTTTCAGCATGCCGGAAAGTATAATCCTCACATTTTAGACACATTTAGACACCCTTATTTAAAATATGGTGGAAAAATAGCATACTTGTGGGCTGTTCCTTGCCATAGTTTAAATGCATCCCTCACAAAATTCATTTCTCCATCAAAATCATAGGCATAAACTTCACTTCTAAATAGAAATAACAACAATAACAGCACCTAACACTTACATAGCATTGTTCTGAGCACTTTACACACAATGATTCATTTAAAAACTTTGGCTCGGCGCCTGTGGCTCAACAGGCTAAGGCACCAGCCACGTATACCTGAGCTGGGGGGTTCGAATCCACCCCGGGCCCGCCAAACAACAATGATGGCTGCAACCAAAAAATGGCCGGACGTTGTGGCAGGTGCCTGTAGTCCCAGCTACTTGGGAGGTAGAGGCAGGAGACTCGCTTGAGCCCAGAAATTGGAGGTTGCTGTGAGCTGTGATACCATAGCACTCTATCCAGGATGACAGTTTCAGGCTCTGTCTCAAAAAAATAAAAAAATAAAAATAAATAAAAACTTTGAGATATTGTTATTATGAGCCCCATTTACAGAACAAAAAACTGAGACCCAGAAAGGTTCGGTGACCTTTCCAGAGTCAAAGGGCTAGTGAGTTACAGAGCCAGGCCTTAAAACAAGAGCTCTGAATTCCAGATTCTTTATTGTTAATTACAGTGCTAAACTGCCCAGGAGGCTTCAGCCACTACCTAGAATTTAGTCCTTTCTTCCCCACCATCCAGGGTCACTATCATATATCACCATGCTGTGATGGTTTATTTGAAGGTCTGTCTTCCATTATGCAGAAAAAAAGCTGGGGAATAAGTGTGGTTGATTGAACACTGGGTCCTAATTCCCTAAAACTTTGAATGTAACCTTATTTGAAATAAAAGAGTCTTAGCTGGGCATGGTGGCAGGTGCCTGTAGTCCTGTAGTCCCAACTACTCAGGAGGCTGAGGCAAGAGGATCACTTGAACCCAGGAGTTTGAGATTGCTGTGAGCGAGGCTGATGCCATGGCACTCTGGCCTAGGCAACAGAGTGAGACTCTGCCCTAATGTATTGAAAAGAGTCTTTGTAGTTGTAATTCCAGTTGAGAAGATCGCCCTGGAATTAAGGCAACCCCTAAATCTAATGATAAGTGTCCTTATAGAGAAAGGTGGGGGAGAGCTGGCATACCAAAAGACACAGAGGAGGAGACAGGCAGAGATTGCAGCAATGTGTCTACAAGCCAAGGATTTCTGGTAGCCACCAAAAACAGAGAGGCATGGAATACATTCCCCCACAGAGGCTTCAGAAAGAATCAACCTTGCCAACACCTTGACTGAAGACTCCAGCCTCCACAACAGTGAGAGAATAAATTTCTGCTATTTTAAGCCATAAGTTAGTAGTGGTTTGTTATGGCAGCCCTAGGAAACTAATATAGTAAGTCATGGACACAAAAACCTTGAACAGAAATCCACATCCCCACTTCACAGGTCAGGAAACTGAGGCTCAGAGGAAGGACTTCAGCAGCACTCTGTCTATCACGAGACGAGTTTGTAACAGAGCCAAGCCAGGCTCTAGCCTACGTGAGGGGTCCCCCAATTCCTGGGATGACTTCTTCTTCAGTATCTCTTATCTATGACTTTGAGAGGCAGAATGGTGCAGTGTCACAAACATGTACTTTAGAACCCGGCCACCCGGGGCAGCATCCACAGTTGCACCATTCAAGAGTTGTCTACCTCCATTCCCTCATCTGTGAAATGGTGACAGAAATGGCACCTATCTCACAGTGTCATTATGAGAAGCAAATGAGTCAGCAGATGTGCCTGGTACTACTAGGACTATTAGCTGGTACTATTATTTTATTCCAATGTCTATTTAATTATTAATATAAAATGAGGAGTATGGCAGTACCTAGAAAAAACTGTTAATTTGCTAACAGAGTTTATCTTCACATGTAGAAATTTGTGACAAAGCCTATTTCCCAATTTCTTATGAAAAGGTAACATCCATCATCCTCAACTTACACCTCTTAGCCAGTTCTTACAAGCCTTGATGGGAAAAGATTGGCCTGTGACCAGGACATCAATTAAAACATGTTGTGCTGGTGGGCAGGGTCTCTGTCATTTAAAATGCCCACAGCTATGCCCATGTCCGTCCTTACAGCTGTGGAGCTGGAACAGGGCAAGCCAGCCCCAAGCCCCACACCTTCCTGCTCCCGCTTGGTAACCACTCCTGGAAAGACTGATTCCTCAGGCAGCACCGCCATCCACCGGCTTTCTAGCCTTGCAGGACAGACCGCTGCCAACACTGTTATCTGGTCACTTCTAGCCCCACACGTGGTGAGCACATCAGACCCTCCTTCTCTTGCTAACCCTGATTGGTCCTGAGCATGGTGACCACATAGTCTACAGCAGGAGGCCTGGCCACCTCGGGTCCTGGTCAGGAGGGAAGGGCAACTTCTCTTACCTAATCAAAAGATCCCTGCATGGAAGGACGCTGAGCACATCTTCAGGGATGAATAACCCATAGTCTATCTCCCTGGTGACTGCTGGTCTTCAAGTTCATAACCCCCTCAGTCAGATCCTGGTAAGAGGAGGAAAGAGCAGTACCATTCAGACTCAACCCCCCCCCACTCCTAACAGATTCATAATTCTTTCTCATGGAAAATATGTGCCACAAGCTGTATTTTCTTGAAGAATTACGCTTATTATACAGCATCCTCTGACGTGTTGAATTTCCTAACAGTCTTCTGAATGATATTGCACATTTGAAGAAAACCAAGAAAATGAAACACCTAGGGAAACTTCTCTCCCAACCAAACAACTATTGATCTGTCATAATGGGTATCCTGATTTCATTACAACACTGCACCTATATACACACACTATTATACACACGTACATGTGCACACACAAACCACACCCCTGTCTGATCACGTCTACTCTATTATAAAATCCAAGGCAGCTGCTGGAATGAAGCTAAATACTATTGAAAATAACAATGTCCTTAGGAAAGGCAGAGCTAGGATGCTGATTTCATCACAATTTTTTCTGTCTGTACTTTTTCTAGGAAGTTCAAGAAAAACTATGAGCAGCTGGAGAAATCCAAGTCATCAGAATAGCAAACAAAACTCTCCTGCAAAGCAAATTCTCTAGAGGCCTCTGCATCTGCCTTCTTAGCACAAAGGGGGTGGCACCTAAATCTACAGGGAGCTTTTATAGTTCTTCCTTCCCTTTTGTTCCACTCATTTAGGAACCGTGATCCCTTTCACTGTAGATCAGGCACCAGACTTGCACCATCATCCATAATCACATCAATTATCTTTGACTTCTGAGAATTAACCGATGCCTGTTATACCTTACTCATTTCTCCTTCCCCAAATATCCAAAAGGAGGTCCATTCCTATTTTCCAGTGCTGTGTGGATAGCTTTTAAACTCCTTGAGGCCAAAAGAACAATTAAGATGCCCCTCTGCTCTCTCCCCGAGGTAGTCAGGGTTTTCACTCAGGACTCTGTGAGACCAGACAATGCTCATATTTTACTAACATCTAGAATTTGAAAATGTTCTTCATTTCACCTTTAAACTGAGATTGTACATTTGTCATCCTAGGGTGGATTCAAGGAACCTGGAGAGACAATGTCCCCCTAAGGCAAGCAGCCACTGCATAGGTCCAGTTCACTGGGTTCAGGACTACTGGATCTGCCCAATAGTCAAGCAAACTCAGAAATCCAGGTTTTGACATAAAGTCTTCCAATTTTTCCATCTTGACAACTAATTCCCAAGGTCACACAGCCAACCTGTAGCAGAGCCAGTACTGGACAGAAGCAGGCCTTCTGCCCTCATCAAGCCCAAGAGGCCTTGGTTGGCTCTGTATATATTTGTGCATTTCATTTAACAACTATTCAATAAACAACTGCTATATTCATATTCAGAAATGTTATTTTAAAGAGTGAATTTATGCACAGATAGATGGACAGATGCACAGACAGCTAATTATTTATTAAGGCACTAAGGGAGAAAGCAAAACCTAATTCCTAAATTTATAAGATGTAATACTCTTTTTAAAAAGTGAAATAGAACATTAAATCTGTAACTATCATTTTTTCTTCCTAAAATAATTTCATCTACAATTGACACTGGATAGAGAATGAATCACATATTCTGAATGCTGGAAGTAAGACAAATACACAAATCCTGTTTAAGCAGGGGCATCAGCCACTCAAGAAAACTGTGGGTAAGGAAGTGTTATACCTTAGTAATCCACAGGTAAAAACCTTTTCTTGGATTATTTAAGAACAACCTCTTTTCCCTTCTGCACTCTTGGGAACATAGGGTATATTTCTGCAGCATTTCTATCAGGATGGTAATTACTATAGCTGTGAAATGCCATCAACAGCAAAAGTAAAATTAGTTTTACTTATAACATTTCTCCTGGGGAAACTCTGGTGGCTCCTGTCTCCACTAAGTACGGTAATGGGCTTCCTATGTCATCCCATAGCAAGCAAGTCATCCCAGCAGCAGCACTTGAATAAAAACACCAGCATGTCAAATAGGATACCTACCTTTGCCTGCTTCAACTGCACCTGCCTCACCCTAGCCCCAGGCCCCCATCAAACGGCACTCATGAATGATATTATAATAGCATTGACTTTCTTCTGTCACCAGGGCACTCTTAATTTTCCTGAAAATTTTAAGTATATAAGAGACATGGCACATTTCAACCAAGTTGAGCCTTTGAGACGATTTAATTCAGGATGATAATGCAAAAGGGGAAACTGAGCCCCCAGGAAAGGAGATGATTTGTCTGAAATCACATGTAATTTAGCACCAAAGCCAGATCTAAATAAATTCTTAGTAGGGGCTTTCTCTTTTTGTTAAATCAAGCCATCTCCTTTGGTTAAAGGTTATGACTTTTACTTCACACCTACTAACATCTCTGTATCTGGACCTACTCTGACCACTTCCTCCTCAGGTTTGAGGACATAGTAAGCATCTACTTAACTTAGGGATTCTTGACCTTGTATCCATTGGTACTGAGGGCTGTCCTGTGCATTGCAGGATGTTTAGCAGCATCCTCACCTCTACTCATTGGCCAATAGCCAACATTCCCCCTACCCAAGCTATAACAAACAAAATGTCTCCAGACACTGCCAAATGTCTCCTAATGTCTCTTTATCTGGAACTTCTCTGAACACTCCTCCTCCTCCAAAGCTGATCTCCCTGTCTTCCCCCTCTTTCAGCCTTTGTTCCACCAAGAATCCCTTTCCCTGCTGGCCCATTCTCTGTAAGTTAAAAAATATGGTCAAGTATGTCACACATAAAGCAGGAGGAGAATCCCCAAATGATGTACCCTCTCCAGTTTCTACCCTTTAATGTCAAGTTCCTTGCAAGAAGAGTGTAAAAATCAACATGACCATTTCCAGGCCACTGGAACCTGATATCCACCCTAAACATCTAAACATCATGACAATGTTCTTACAGAGGTCAAAAGGAAACAAATTCCAACAAATGCACCTCCCTGCTTGACATCACTAATTGGATGAATGAGGCTTTGTCAACAAAACATACTCAAAAAAACAATCTTCCAATCTCCCTCCACCAGTTGAACCTGTTTTCCCAGTAGCTCAAGACTCCTTTTGGTACCCCCACAAGAATGGAGGCTCCATACCAGCAGGAATTTTTGATTATCACTATTCCCTCCACACCTAGCCTAGCACATGGTGAAAGCTCCACAGTGGCTGACTTAATCCATTTCAGTCATTCAGTCATCATCTTGTATGACCTTTCTAAGGGACACCAATGACCTCTCTAGTGGAGAGTAAGTAGACATATCAGAAGGCCAGTGGAAAGATTTGGGTTAGAAAATTTGATTTGGAAGACCATTCCTTTGATATTAAAGTATCATCATAAGAGCTTTAGCTGGCTACATATTATGTAGCAGATGGATTCAGTAGACCAAGATGAACAAAACAGGCCAAAGTTTATAAAAACATATCAATCAAACACCTTCTCTGAGTCCTCATATTTCTAGGCGGTAGGATTAATGTGTGTACCTAGCTAGACCTGGAAGACATGTGATTTTTCTTTGAGCAAGTTGAGAGTTTACCTTCTCTTGAGGATTCAGACAACAGTGTATATTGGAAAATCATCCTCATCTTTTTTCCCTCTATTAATTCCAACAATGATACAGAATTCACAGTTTCCATCTCATGCTGTGGAAAGATTTCAATGAAGTCTGCCAGAAAAAAATGTAAGTATTCCTTTTCTTTCTTTTTCTTTTTTTTTTTTTTTTTTTTTTTTTTTATGCACAGGAAAGTTCAGGCTATAGCCCAGAATTGTCCAGGGCAGCCATCTGCCAATCAGCGTGAACTGGTTTGGGTTCAGGTATGGGTTCCAAACCATCCCTTAGCAGCTCATCTGAACTTGGTTTCAGGAGAAGGATATTCTAATTCCACGAATTCTGTACAGGAAATGGAACAATAGGATAACATAAACTATTATCACACCTGCTTTCTAGGTAAGGAAAGAGGTGCAAAGAGATAAAGTAAGTTGACCAAAGTCTCACAGCTAGAAAGGGAGCCATCCAGGTAATTCATCTTCAAGGCTGGTGCTCTCAACAGTCATCAGAGAACCAAGACAGCAGGCCCCCCTCACCACTTTGCCAGTTCTGCTCACAGAAACTCTTCAAACAGGAAACCGGGGCTGCCAGAATTATAGCGTAAGCATTATGTAGGAAAGTCACTACACACCTACCCTGTTTCCCAGTGAGGGTGGGAAACACCGAATAAGTGTTAAGGAAGTATTCAAGACTGGCACTAAGTTGAGAATGTCCCATTGAAGTTTATCAGAAGTACTAAATAAGATTTTGAAAAATAAGATTTTGAAATGGAATGACTTTCTCACATGCAGGTTTCAGCCTGTCCTAAGATCCCCTTGTGTACACAGGGGTAGCCCCTCCATCCTACAGTCAACTTCTACTTTAGAGACTAACTTTAGAGTTAGTCTGTCTGGGTTTAACCCCAGCTCTGCAACTTGCTAACTGTAACCTTGGACAAATGACCTCCTTTCTGAGTCTAGCTTTGCTTGCATTAAAAAAAAAAAAAAAATACTAACAAGAATCACCTACTTCATGTAATTATCAAGTGGATTAAATGGGATCCATATGTGAGACCCTTAGCACAGTGTTTGGCATCTAGTAAACAGTGTTAATTATCATGATTTCATTTAGGTAAGTACTTGGTGAACTATACTGATCATTTTTATTCTTAATTATCCGAGGTGCATATTGTAGTCAGGAGGGTGCACTAAATAGGAAGATGATTCACACATCTCATATGCTTGCCTGAGAAAGGTAAGAGCCCAGAGCTTCCCCAACTGCCCACTCCATTCCCTTCCCCTACACTGGCTGGGTATTGAGAGGATACTCTGCCCATTACTCTTGAACAGAAAACAGAAAGCTCACTCCAATAACGTCTCCAGAAAAGTAAACAAATTAGGCAAGAATCTTCCTTCCCCAGACCAAATTTCATGCTCAGGTAAAGTTCCGAAGTAGAGTCAACTGTCCATAAAAAGAAAACCAAGGTATATCACTGCCTCGTTCCTTATCTGCTGTCTACACAGAAAAAGAAAATGATTAATGATTTTCACAAGACAGTAAGGGGAGAACAGCGCTCTCTTATAGTCTCTTATATTCTCTCTCTTATACTTCTCTAGAGTCTTCTTCAGCCCTTAGGGTGTAACTGGAAAAAGAAGGTACCAAACTAACACTTACTTGACTGATAACTCACCAAAATCATTTGTTTCTTGCACCATCATAAAAGCCTATAGCATAATTGAATTTGCAGTGTTAGAGTTGATTTGCTATTACAAAGAAGTGAAATAGAATTATCTGAGGTGAACTGAGAATTTTGGCACAGACAAATACAATAAACTAAGTCCTACATGGAAATATTAAAACGTACTTTATCATGATACCCAACAATATACAAACTCTTTCAAGTCACTTGTTTCTGAAAGTAGACTAAAATCCACAACCACCACTATTTAGTACCTGAATATATTTAGTGAACACAGGAAATGTGTATAGTCCATCAAAAAGTTTCTGCCTTCCCAGCACACATATCCTTTATCACCAAAATCCTGGCACATGCCTTCTACTGCTCAGCACAAACCAAAGAGCAGTGCCCTAAAGACCTATCTCATATTACCAAAAGTTCTTTCATTTCTTTAACAAATAAGAACTGCTTACTCCTAACATATGTGCAATATTTAATATTAAGTGGCAATGTCTAGATAGAGGTTCTTGATCTAAATATCTTTAGATGCCCTCAGAGTTCAGAGCAGGGATGGAGGTGTAAAATGTGTGCATTCAATGCAAATGTTTCTAAGGAAAATTATGAAGTTTTCATCAGCTTCTCAAAGAGTACGTGGTTTTCCAAAGTTAAAAACAACAGTCAGAAGTTTAAAAATTCTGAGAAGGCGATGTTATTTATTGCTACACTTCCAAATTCGAGCAGCTGCTAAGTCTGGACATCATGTGCACTGTCCATCTCACCATCTCATATAGTTATTTCTATTAGTGTCAGTATTCCTTGGGAACATTCATATTATTTCACATGGATATTTTAGAAAACTTTTCCAAGGGCCAAATCAGTGGATTTTAATTTCTTCCTATTCCTTCTCAGATAATATATGCTCAGGATCCAGTAATTTTTAGAACTCAACCAGTTATACTTTAAAATAGATGATATCAAATTATAATATAGGTAGTTCCAAAAGTGTGCAGATCCTAACTAGCACCATAATCCCATTTCCTTTGGAGGTTAAAGTCTTCAATGGAACCAAACAGTTTACAGAAAGTGGAGAATCTTTTCAAATTCCATAGGATGCAATCTGACATTATATAAAGGAGCCATGTGGCCCTACTAAGATAAGGTAGCATAAATTGATCCTTATGTCAATCAACACACTCATCTGGAATTTCTTCAGATGGCACAGTCAGAGCTAGGGATTGAGAAGGTGGGTGTGAAGGTCAAGAGATTCCAGGAGGCCATCAAAGTTGCTGTTGCAATGGCTCGTCACAGACACAGGCAGCAGACATTAACTTGCCAGACTGTAAAAGTCTGACCTGATTGCCCTTGGCTTGGTCTTCCCAATAACTGAGATAAGGCAAGCTTCCAAATAGGTGCTGCACAAACATTTTCCAGCAACGGCTGTCTTTCCTTCCTTGCCACCTTAGTCATACACCAACTTATTAGAGAATCTACTCATCATTCCCTTTCCTCAGAGAGACTCTTTCCATTGCTCTGCTGGGGGGCATGGACTTCCTGACTCACTCCCTTGGCCACAGCTGACTGTTCCTAGAACAGACTATGGACCAGAGCTGGGTCAGTCACATTTTCAGGTTTTTGAATTTTGCACTAGAGCAACTCTAGGCCATCCCTGTTCAGCACCTTAATGGAGAAGATACATATGCTTTCCTTGAGTGGCCACTTTTTCACAAGTGGTATATAACAACAGATATCAAGAGAAAATAGAAGAGATAAGTGTGTGTGAGAGAGAGAGAGAGACCTTGTCTGTATTCCTGATCCAACTAACCCCTAAGTCCACCCCCATGTGACACCTGGGATGAGTCCTTATATGTTCCCATATAAGGGAATAAGTTTCTACCACTTGAAACCACATTTAGGAAACTGAACAAATTAATAAATAAATGGTCTGGATCCTCAAAGAGAACAAAAAAGGGATTTCGTAGGGGAGAGTTGCTAGGAGTGGCAGAAATCAGGAAGGCTGGGATCCAAAAGGGGAATATATGATTCTGAGACACAAGATGGTGAACAATCCAAAAGACAAAGCCTGGCTACGTAAGGTCATCCCAGTGAGGCCAGAAGCCACCTGAAGAGGAAGCCGAAAGTTTCCCTGGACTAGGAGGCCAGCAAGGTACTCTGAAGCTCCCAAAGGTGGAGGCAAGGTCAGGAAGCATTCTATCTGGATTAATGAGACCGTCCTCATAAGAATCCAACAACCCAAAATAAAAAGCTGCCCATCCCTGACACTCCGCTCTTGTGATTCCAGGAAATCTGTCAAAATCATAACCATCTGAAAGGATCTGCCAAGCCCGTAATGGCATCCTGAGAGATAATCTCTCTCACCCTCTGCCACCTGCGGTTTTAATTTTCCAGCCAGTCCTGGAGTGAGTGCTTCCTCGCATCCTTCTGGATAGGTTTCCAAGGCAGGAGTGCTCCTGCGGCCTTCTCCTTTCCTCCTGTGCTTGACAAGGATGCATGTGCCACCTCCTGCTGTCCCCTCCTGTGCTCCTCGCTTCCTTCCTCACTCTGCCTTCTATCCTCTCTGTAAGCCCCTGGGACAGCATTGCACAAGTATCGGGGCTCCCCTTTAGCACCAAATTCCCTGGTTTTTCTGTTGTTTTCCCCTTATGACAGTGGGAAGAGCACAATTTCAGAGCTAAGCATATCTGGGATCAAATCCCAGCTCTTAATTTAATGGTGACGCCTCAGGCAGGTCACTTGATTTTCTGTGCCTTGTGTCTCTTCTCAAAAACGGAGATGCCACATGGCTTGCAGGGCTTGTTGGGCTCACACACAGATAGAAACTAGTAAATACCCAGCACACAGAGGGGTCCAAAAACACTTATTCCCCATCCCTTTCAAGATCAATATCTGACATGTACAGAAACTACCATAAAAAATTAGTAAATATGCAAAGAAATTATAATTTTAAAACAGGTTTTATTTACTCAATGAGTTTTTTTTTTCCCTAATATCTATTTACAAAATGTCTCCTTTTTAAAAAAAATTCAAGATATTTGAAGACTTACGATTTAGTGATCCATGCCTGGAGAAGAAAAAAAGAAAACGACAATTCATTCTTTTTCACATGATGATGAATCAGGTTTTATCTTTTATATTATTTGCTTAAAAATATACAATTTGATCACTTCACAAAGTAAAAGCACTGAGTGAAGTATGATGAAAAATGAAGACACAGTCATCACCTAGTGAACTCTGGGATTCTCGACCTTGTCTCCCTTGGCATTCTGGGATGGATAATGTGGGGCACTGTCTTGTGCATTGCAGAATATTTAGCAGCACCCTGGCCTCTACTCACTGAGACCAATAGCAAATGCTCCCCCTGCCCCAAACAAACAAAAATCTCTCCAGACACTACCAAAAGTTCTTTGCGGGACAAAAATCACCCCTCAGTTGAGAACCACCAAGTTAACTTGGGTCAACGAATGTAGCCAAACCAGACAGTTCAAGTCTAGCCATGGGTTTGTAAGATGGGAAATAGATGTGGCAACCTTCACTTCTCACCAAACTTACCTACTGAAAAATAAAATGGCCACACATCACTTCCAAGATGCAACAAAATGCTGGCTTCACAGAGAAGAAATTGCATGTGCCAGAATTTGGTTTGTCAGGCTGCCCTAGCTCTTAGCTTCATGCCCACACTCTTCCCAAAAACCTACTTCCCAGACTTTGAAAATACTTTCCACAGCTTTCAGAGCCTGACCTTTAGAGCAGGGTTATCTACATGTGTGTGTGAAATAGATTTACAATTTTCTATATTCCTGTGAAGCCAAACCACTTATTGAATCCAAATGCCAACTAGGGGTAGTGGGAATTTGCACACAGATGTCAGTGGACTTCAAAACAACACAAGAGGCCCACCTGTAACTAATTATAGAAATTGAAATTTCATCCTGTCCAGAAGAGACCAGGTTCAGAACTCAGTCCATCTGCTTTGGTCAATAAAATCACTCTATTACATTTCTCTCCTGTCAATATAGACTCACTTTCTAAAATTCTCTGAGGATACCATCTATACGGAATAACAGTGACTATTTGGGGGTGAAATGTTTTGGGGGTGACCACTCCTCCTGCCTTTCCTCTCCTGAGCTTGGTTTCAATAAGTACCTTTGGCACAAGTGAGACTAAAATCATTCATTCCTTGAAATATTCCAAAATCTTTTCTTTGGTTGCTTGTGTGCTGTTGTGATCCTATCGCCCAGATGAAATGATCCAGAGAGAGATTGGAAGAATGGAAATCACTTAGGTCTCCCAATGTCCATCAGACAGGAATGTTTATTTTGCTCCCATCAGCCAAGTATTTCAGAACAAAACCTGGGAATAAAAATCTGTAGGCTACTAATGTGGGGCACATGACTGATTCTAGGGCCAACTGCAAGAGATTACTGAGGCAAAAACCAGCTGACATCTGTCACAAAGATGTATAGTTCACTTCAAATCATTCTCCTACATTCTAGCAAACAAAGAAACCAACTGTTGTCTCTGGGCCATCTCATATCCCTTCAGAAGTAAGAGAAGTTTTCACCTATTTATGCAAGGCATTTAAATGTAGTTCCCAGAAGAGTTAACATTGGTAAACTGTTGGGCCAGGCACAGTGGCTCAGCCTACCGAGGGTCAGAAGGGAGACTCTGTCTCAAAAAAATAAAAATTAAAAATAAAACATTGCTAAAATGTCCATACTATCCAAAGCAATCTATCAAAACAGCATGGTACTGGCACAAAAATAAAGATGTAGATATATGGAACAGAATAGAGAATTTAGAGATGAACCCAGCCATATATCGTCATTTGATCTTTGATAAGCCTAATAAAAACACACTTTGGGGAAGATTCCCTATTTAACAAATGGTGCTGGGAGAACTGGCTGGTGACCTGTAGAAGACTGAAACTGAACCTTAACCTTTCATCACTAACAAAAATTGATTCTCAATAGATAAAAGATTTAAACTTAAGACATGAAACCATAAAAACACCAGAAGAGAGTGCAGAGAAAATGCTTGAAGATATTGGCCTGGGAAAATATTTTATGATGAAGACCTCCCCTGGCAATTGAAACAACACCAAAAATATATTACTGGGATCTGATCAAGATAAAAAGCTTCTGCACAGCTAAGGGTACTATAGCCAAAGTGAACAGCCTTCAGAATGGGAGAAGATTTTTGCAGGTTTTGATTCCAACAAAGATCTGATAACTAGAATCTACACAGAACTCAAATTAATCAATAAGAAAAGGATAAACAATACCCTCCATAATTGCATGAGAGACTTGAACAGAATCTTCTCTGAATATGACAGACAGATGGCCAATAAACATATGAAAAAATGCTCATCTTTAATCATCAGAAAAATCCAAATCAAAACCACTTTGAGACGTCACCTACCTCCAGTAAGATTAACCATATCACAAAATCTGTTTTATGGACAGAAGGCAACACTTCTACACTGCTGGTGGGATTGCAAACTAATACAGCCCTTTTGGAAAGAAGTATGGAGAATTCTCAAGGAGCTAAAAGTTAACCTACCATTTGATCCTGCAATTCCATTACTAGATATCTACCCAGATGGACAAAAATCATTTTACCACAAAGACATTGCACCAAAATGTTTATTGCAGCCCAATTCATAATTGCCAAGTCATGGAAGCAGCCCAAATGCCCACCAATCCACGAATGAATAACAAATTGTGGCACATGTAGACCATGGAATACTATGCAGCCATAAAAAGATGGAGACTTTACATCTTTTACGTTTACCTGGATGGAACTGGAACATTTTCTTCCCAGCAAAGTATCTCAAAAATGGAAAGAAAAAAAAAGTATCCAATGTACTCAATGCTATTATGAAACCAATTTATAATCACTTACACATTCATGCAAATGATAAAACACAAATATAGTTCAGAAAAGAGGAGGGGAAAAAAGAGATAGGGAGGGGAGGGTGGAGGATAAGTGGAGGAAGGGTATTTTGTGGGATCTTACCTACTGTGCACAATGCAAGGGTACATTTCAAAACAACCAAGAGTACGTTACAAATGTCTTACCACAAAAAATAAGTGAGCTGATGGTTATGTTAATCAGTTTGATTTAAGCATTCTACATTGTACATCAAATCATCACACTGCACCCCACAAATGTATACAGTTATGATTTAATAAAAATTAAGTTAAAAATTAAAAAATAAAATTATAGTTCCCATTTAAGTCAGTCACCACATAAGTCTGGACCATAGTTTTTCTTGCTTTCTCTACACAAAAGCTACAGTTCTCAGAAAAACTAGGGAGGATTGTTTCAAGATGAGGCATATGGACTTATTTTTTGATGTTCTGAGATTCAGGATTTCAAGTTATGTTGTGGTGCTACCTACCTTAAATTATCTAAATCCATGTGCCTATGGAACATCAGGAAAATCACACAAATATCCACACTTCAACTCATTGTTTAAATGAAAAAACTTACACACAGACACAACATATGATTGACTTCTTAATTTCTCAGGTCCAAATATGACTGATAAGTCCTCAAAAAATATTTAGAGAGAGGGTGACTAAGGACAGCTCCAGTCGGTGCCACTGAAATCTGTTTTTGTCCAAAAGCATCTGCTCGCTCCTCATCCCACTTCCTCTAGATCACTGCTCCTCCCTAGAGCCTATAGCTCTAATAGGGTCACCAGTCACAGCAACCCCTTCTCATACACCTGAGAAGGTATTGAGTTGCAAGTAATAGAATTCTCAACCAATAGTGACTTGAACATCTAGGGGTTTATTCTCCTTCGGGACTAGAGTCTAGAGACAGGCCATTGCTGATGCTGGAGCGGGTGCTCAGAGATGGCGGACACAGTCTCTGGGCTTGTCTTGGGCTTTCTTTCAGTGATTGCAATGTGGCTGACACAGCCCCAGGCATCACATCAACCCTCAAGACAAGAAAATGGGGGAGTCGGGTGTAGGGGGAGGAACATTGTTGGTGACATTTATTCCTTTGATCAGGAAAACAGAAGCTTTCCCAGAATCTCTCAGATTTCTACTTGGATTTTGTTGGCCAGATCTTGGAGGAAGACCAGGAGCCTGAAGCTGACCCATTAGTCAGGCATCACCAGGACACTTTGGAAGGCTCAGCCACTGAAAGAGCTTGGACCACATGGGAAGTGCACATCCACCTTCACAGGTCTTCTTTAAGGTCTCACTTGCAGAGATCCAAAGTGTGCCCTTATAGCCTTATTTCCAGGACTATTTATATTTTGTAACAGATGGGATTGTTGCTAAAAACTCTATGTATATTCACCCCTTGCCCTCTCTGCCTTGGTAGAGAGGAGATTTCCTCTACGCTGCTGACTTTGAGCTTGGCCACGTGATGGGCTTTGGCCAACAGAATGTTGGTGAAAATGATGAAAGCACAGACTTTACACATGTTTGTGGGGTTTGGCTGGACACTTGGCATCTGTGACCCCCCATGGGACAATGAAGCCCCAAAGAGCTGCTGTTCCAAAGAGAACATGGAAACATGAAATATAACTAAACCCAACTTACAGCCTAAATCCTGGTGCCTAGAGGCCAGTACATCCCAACTAAGTTGCAGCCAACCTGCAGATGGGTGAAGAAGAGAAAGAAATGCTTATATTTTTAAGTCAATAGACTTGGGAATGGTTTATTACAGAGCATTATTGCAGCAATAGCTGCCTAATAAATGCCTAATTTAAGATAAAGTTTCAATCTTACTTGACTTATTTGACTTTTATGGTCAAGTAAGATTGGATAATTGCTGGGTTAAGCAAATTTAGTGAATATTTTGAATGGAAAGAGTTCAAGCATTGCACATGGTCACATGTTGTATTGGTTTGCATAGTTATGTGTTTGTGGAACCCCCCAAAAAAGATACCAATAATTTAGAATGTAACTTTTTTGAAGATAGGGAGAGGTGATAAAGTTAAAATGAAGGCATTTAGGGTGGGTTCTAATCCAATATGACTGGTGTGCTTATAAAAAGGAAAATTGGACATAGACACAAACAACCATAGATGATATGAATTTGCACTGAGAACAGGTGACCATGTATAAGCCAAGGAGAGATTCTTGGAACACTTTTCCCTCACAACCCTCAGGAGGAACTGGCCCTGCCAACATCATGATCTTGGACTTCTAGCCCAAATTACTTAGCAAGGAAGTTTCTTCATTCTAATATGTAAGATAATCCAACACATCTTTTTTTGTGTGGTATACAATTCAACCCATAACATATGCATTATGAATTTACAGGATAAGCACACGCAATATGTTATGTCTTAAGTTTAACTGACCAGAAAATCCCCTTTGAAAGTGTCATTTGTCTGGACACGCTTTGGAAATACTGGCCTTGGGGGATTCGTGATTTATCAGACTTACAGTAGGAGAAAAAAGGGAGCATAGAAGAAGGTATAGAGATAAGATAGTATCTGAGCAGTGAATACATCTGAGTTCCAACCACAAACTTTATGGGACCCAACAATCCTGAACTCAGTCCTTGATTTTTACAAACATTACTCAAGATGACTATAGTTGCATCGGAACTGTCAGCAGACAACCCGTCACCAGCTGACTCGCCATCTTCCCAACAGGGGATAAAATAAATTCTTCCACTCGCTTACAACTGGTCCAACTCATTAAATTTGTATACTCACAATGAAATGCATATTTTATAACAGAATTAAATGACCCCTGTTGAAATGACCCTGCAGTTATACAAATAAAATTTTAAAACAATAATAAAAGAAACAGAAATGTGATCCATCTCAAACTTTTCAAGTTTTATGCTCAGAATAAGAATCAATAAATCATATGTTGAAACTGGATCAAAAACCATCAAGAATTCATATTAATATTGATTTAGAGTAGATTATTTCCTATCGTGTTAAGCCAGAAATAGAAATGATCACATAACCATTGCTTAAAAGCCATAACATTTCCCAGACAGGTTTGCTTACACTTCTTAGGTTCCATTTCCCAATGACCTTGTCCCACTTCTGCACACACAAGATGGGTAAATATTAGATCTAGTACAATCTCCTAGTGTGTGATGCTATTTATATTTATGCAGAGCCTTGGCTGAAGATGTACAACTTAGGAAAATTTCGAAAAATTGCTTTAGGTGTACCTAATTTGGAAAAAATCCATTAAAAATACAAAGTTAATAATTGCACAAAATACCCAGGTATGTGCAAAGGCAATAACTTATATGCACCAAACCACAAAATATAATTTTTATGAACTTTCTGAAAATTCACTCTCTACTATATTTTCTCTCTCTGCTCTCCAATACACAGATAAATAGAATGGAGATGTAAAGAAAAGACAAACCTATAATCTTTTAGAGAAAACTGGTCACTTTTCTTCCTTGTAATTGCATCCACCCTCTCATCTCCTCCACTGCCCCCGAGAACATCTATCCCAACCCCATGGGCCACTAAAAACAATGAGGAGGCTTTATCAAGTAGCAGCAGACATTCGTTCTCAATGTTTTCCCTTACTTCTCCCTAGATTGTTCTACAGGTGTGATGTTGAAAGCACAGGCTATGGATTCTTGCCATTCTAAAGAAGTAACTATCCACAATCCTTGGTCTCACTTTCCATCAATTCATGAAAGTACCACTTTAAGTAAAAGCACAAGTGACAGCATAAAGATAACGCTGCATCCATGCATTCTGGTTTACAAACAAGCACATGATTGCAAACTTCAGTTCTGCAACTCTTAGCAGTAGCAAATGTATTTATATTCATACAGATCTGTGAGGCTGAGAAGTAGGGCCTTGGAGAGGAGCTGAGGGGAGGGAGTGCAGATGGGGGAGGTGGTGGAACAACCATCCAGGAACCTGAGTATCAACCCTTTGCACATAAAAAATGTGTTCATAGCCACCTACACAGAAGCCCCAAGGTTCCAAACAGTCCCGCAGCTCCTATAACACAGAGGGGGAGTTCAAAATCCTCCCTTAGATCTAGAGTTGGGTTCAGCTCCCCATGAGGACTTCAAAATCTACTGCAAATAAATTGATGAGTGTGCCCTCTGCAATGCTGCACATAAGAAGGAAAGGACTGTGCTTAGTTAATTTAGTTAGCATTAAATTTACAGAACTATGAACTTCATATATAAAAGCACTTGACTTTCCTCACCCCTGCACTATAATGGACCTGCTTCCCATGGCTCTTCACATAGTATAATTCAAATTGTTTTAGATCATCTGAACTCAGACTAGTGAAATTTTAATTATCTAAATACCCCTAGAAGATTACTTTCATAGATGCAGTCTCTGGTTGTTGTGGATAAGAAATCATAATCATGTCTCTTATCTCTTTTGTGTTCCTGTCTTCCATACAGAAAAAGTTTCTGTGATTTTTCCTCTAAAGGAAAATTAAGTTCCAGTAAATGGTGGAAACTCGAAACAGCACAACCACCATTTTTAGGAAAAAGAAATCATTTCCTATTAAGGATAAAAATTCTATTGCTTCTCAGGCTTTCAGCAAAGATCAAGCGAAGAATAAAAACTCTGATTAAACAAAATCTCATTCATAATCATTATATCAAATACTACTCATTTGGGGCAGGGTACAGTAATCCTAGCTCTGTGGGAGGCCCAGACAGGAGGATTGTTTGAGCTCAGGAGTTCAAGACCAACATGAGCAAGAGTGAGACCCTGTCTATACTAAAAGTAGAAAAACTAGCTGGGCATTATGGCCAGAGCCTATAGTTCCAGCTACTTAGGAGGCTGAGGCAAAATGATCTCTGGAGCACAAGAGTTTGAGGTTACTGTGAGCTGTGATGATTCCACAGCGCTTAACCCCAGGAAACCAGAGTGAGACTCTGTCTCAAAAAAAAAAAAGAAAGAAAGAAAGAAAACAGGGGAACAAACTACTCATTTTTTTTCATCTAACATTTATGAAGTATGACCTTCCTCTTATACTAAAATTCTATTCACAGCTCAGTGATCTTTTAAGGAGGCAGTGACCACAAAGTTAAGATCCTAGATTTTGGCAGGAAATGGACCAACACATTGACAGCCAGCTCTTCCATTTACCAACTGTGTGGATGTGGGCATGTTGTTTAATGTCTACCTTAATGTTTCATCTGTAAAATGAGAAAAATTCCAGAACCTACCACAGATAACAGATGCAAATACTAAATAATATAATGCCTAGCATGTAGTAAGCCTCCACAATGTCTGCAGGTAGCAGCAGTGTAATAGAAACAACAGCAACAGCAAAGTCTGGATTGCTCTCCAAACTTTATTTCATATAGTTCCACTTTTGGACAAACATAAAAATCCCACTGGTAGCTATCTACCAGATTTGCCTCTCTTCCCTTTCCTGGATAGAGGAAACGACTCCACCTCTCACCCTTTTCAATTATGTACTTCCAGTCATAGGAATTGAAGAACCAATGTTCCGTCTCCAGTCACTCTCTTCCCTTGCTGTAGAGATACTTGAAGCCATGCGTCAAGATGCATAAAGCCTGGACCCCGAGTCACGACGTGGAGAAGACCTGCCCTGGAGAGCCACTGGATCTGCTTCCTACTTAGATAAATAAGAAAGAAATCTCTGATATGTTAAGCCACTAAGATTTGAGGTTGTTGGTTACTGCAGCAGAACCTATCCTAACCTCACCAACAGGTACTCATATACCATTAAAATGGAGCCTAAGATACTTTTAAGAGGGTGCGGGTAAAGATGCTTAAATTTTTTCAAAAATAACTTGCTTTTGACTCAGCGCCTATGGCTCAACGGGCTAAGGCGTCAGCCACGTACACCTGTGCTGGCAGGTTCGAATCCAGCCAGGGCCCGCCAAACAACAATGACAGCTGCAACCAAAAAAAAAAAAAAAAATGGCGGGGTGTTGTGGCAGGCACCTGTAGTCCTAGCTACTTGGGAGGCAGAGGCAGAAGACTCGCTTGAGCCCAGGAATTGGAGGTTGCTGTGAGCTGTGATGCCACAGCACTCTATCCAGGCTGACAGCTTGAGGCTCTGTCTCAAAAAAATAAAAAATAAATAACTTGCTTTTTGTGTCAATTTTTATATTTTTATAATACCACATCATATTGCAAGTAGATTGACTTTTCAAATTCTCTGTCATTTTATATTTTTAACCTAAAATAGAAAATATTTATATTTAACATATAAATTAATATTGGACTTTTACTTGGTCATCTACAAACAGTCACATGTCACCTACAATACCCAAGCTATCCTGTGATCATAGTTGAGGCCAGAAAAAAGAAGGGGATAATGAGAAAACCCTCAAGCGTTCACTCACTTCTGGTTTGTGGCAAATGAGACAGTTAAGTGGAATTATTGATATTACCTAGTTTAAACTGAACTTACACTCAACTCATGAAGAGAACAAATGGTTTAAAATTTTTTTACTAAAATCAAACAAGGTTTGTGTACCATTAAAATTTACCTCAATACATTATTTATTTTACTTTATTTTATTATATTTAATTTTTTTTTTTTTTGAGACAGAGCTTCAAGCTGTCACCCTGGATAGAGTGCTATGGCATCACAGGTCACAGTAACCTCCAACTCCTGGGCTCAAGCAAGTCTCCTGCCTCCGCCTCCCAAGTAGCTGGGACTACAGGCTCCGGCTACAACGCCCGGCCATATTTTGGTTGCAGCCATCATTGTTGTTTGGCGGGCTCGGGCTGGATTTGAACCCGCCAGCTCAGGTGTACGTGGCTAGTGCCTTAGCTGCTTGAGCCACAGGTGCTGAGCCAATTCTTTGTGAATGTCATAGAAGATGACATATTGGCACACTAGTACATTGTGTAACTGAAAAATGCATATGTATAATTGGGGCCTGTACTCAAAAATTATTTTTTTTATTACATCATAGCTGTGTACATTAGTGCAATCATGGGGCAAAATATGCTGGTTTCATATACAATCTGAAATATTTTCATCAAACTGGTTAACATAGCCTTCATGGCATTTTCTTAGTTATTGTGTTAAGACATTTATATTCTGCATTTAGTAAGTTTCACCTGTACCCTTCTAAGATGCACTGTAGGTGTGGCCCCACCATTTACCCTCCCTTCATCCATCCTCCCCCCTCCTCTCTCCTCCCTTGCCCCTTTCCCCATATTTTTGTGCTATAATTGGGTTATAGCCTTAATATGAAAGCTATAGATTACTTTCATAGTAGGGCTGAATACATTGAATACTTTTTCTTCCATTCTTGGGATACTTTGCTAAGAAGAATATTGTCCAGCTCCATCCATGTAACCATGAAAAAGGTAAAGTCTCCATCTTTCTTTAAGGCTGCATAATATTCCATGGCATACATGTATCACAATCTATTAATCCATTCGTGAGTCGATGGGCACTTGGGCCAAATATAAATTTAATGTTAGAAAGACGAGATAAAAGTCATTTTAGAGCTGACAGTTTGGAGAAGAGCTTTCAAAATTTTTGTCACTACTTACATCATTCCTAAACTG
>CAUYON010045381.1:0-15922 GCA_963573935.1 Arctocebus calabarensis
GTTCAAACCCAGCCCCAGCCAAACTGCAACAAACAAATAGCTGGGCATTGTGGCGGGTGCCTGTCATCCCAGCTTGGGAGGCTGAGGCAAGAGAATCACCTAAGCCCAGGAGTTGGAGGTTGCCGTGAGCTGTGATGCCACAGTACTCTACCGAGGATGACAAAGTGAGACTCTGTCTCTTAAAAAAAAAAAAATTTATTTCAGATTAATATGAAGGCACAAATTACTAAGTTACATTGTTTGAATTTGTTAGGTAAAGTCCAAGTTGTAATAGAGCCTTTCACCCAGCGAGTAAGCTATATACTCTTATATTGTACCTATTAGGTGAGAGCTCCCCAATCCCTCTCCTACCTCTCCTCTCCCTCAGCTCCTCCCTTGAATTTATGTTTTTCTCTCATGTGAAAGTGTGGTTGTTTATCTATTGGTATCAATATTAGTATTGAGTATATTGGATTCTTGTTTTTCCATTTTTGTGTTACTTTACTAAAGACAATGTTCTTCAACTCTGTCCAGGCTAATACGAAAGATGTAAAGTCTTTATCTTTTTTTAATGGCTCAATAGTACTTGACAGTATACATATACCACAGTCTATTATTTCATTCGTGGGTTACTGGACACTTGGGCTGATTCCACATCTTGGTAATTATTACTTGAGCTCCAAAAAATATTCCATTGCAAATGTCCTTATAGTAAAATGATTTTTTTTTCTTCTGGGTGGATACCTAGTACTGGGATTATGGGATCAAATGGAAGGTCTACTTTGAGTTCTTTGAGGATTCTCCATACTTCTTTCCAAGGAGGCCGTGTCAGTTTGCAATCCCACTGCAGTGTAAAAATGTTCCCTTTGCCCCATATCCAAGCCAGCGTCTGCAGTCTGGGGACTTTGTTATGTGAACTATTCTCACTGGGGTAAGGTGATATCTCAAAGAGGTTTTGATTTGCATTTCTCAGGGATATTGAGCAGTTTTTCATGTGTTTGTTTACCATTCATTTGTCTTCTTCAGCTCTGTTCATGGCTCTTGCCTACTTATAAACGGGGCTGTTTGCTCTTTTTTTGTTGATTAATTTGGGTTCTCTGTAGACTCTCTTTACCTGCTCTTTGTCACATTCGTAGCATGCAAACATCTCCAATTCTGAAAGTTGTCTGTTTGCTTTAGTTGCCATGCCTTTAGCTGTGCAAAGATCTAGTATCTTTTGGGGCATCCTGTAGGGAACTGAAAGTCATTCTTCAAAGCGAAACATAATAAGAATGGAGAAACAAACACATGTACTCAATACCAAATCAGAACTAATCGATCACCACTTACGTGCACATATGGAAGTAAATTTCAATGAAATCAAGCTGGGGAGAAGGGAGAAAAAGGGATGGGTAAATTCACAGCTATTGGGTACAGTGCACACTATCTGGGTGAAGGGCAATTTACATGTATGACTTTGACTCAATCTGTACAAAAACAACAAAATATGTAAACAAAAAGTGTGCCCTCTAATATTTTGAAATTTTAAAAGCTCATTTAGAAAAAAAGTTCCTATGGGAGAGAAGTGGGATATAACATGGGGCAGGGAGCAGAGTAGGAACAGACTGTAGAGGCTGAGAAGTTGAGGAGATTATACCTTATCCTGCAGGTAAAAAGCGATGGAAAACCATGATGAAAGGAATGCTTGGAAAGATCAGTGTGTACACATGCTGCACTAAGTGGTCAAATTGGCCCAGTGGGAAAAGAGGGAACAAATACACTAATGAGCCTAGATATTAACAGTTCCAGCCGCATAGATTAAATCACAAAAAACCATGCTCAAATCAACACTCAGGGAATCCTCAAAAAAGCCAATGATGGTAAAACATATGTATTTACTCCAATGTAGAGAGAAGGTTTTTTTTTTTTCATTTGACAAAGTGCTCCTTTCTCTTAGCCCATGACCATTCCCACTTCATGGGATTTCCTAGAATGTACTCATCATGCCCCAGGCTTCTGGCTGACTCTGCAGGGCTCGGAAGTCTAGGTTGCCATTCCAAACTGGCCCATAGGAGCTAAAAGTAAGATTGGATTTTTGGTGGCACCTGTGGCTCAAAGGAGTAGAGGACCAGCCCCATATGGAGGAGATTGTGGGTTCAAACCCAGCCCCAGCCAAAAACTGCAAAAAAAAAAAAAAAAAAGTAAAATTGGATTTTTTTTTTCTATTACCATCTTTTTTTCTCAAGGGCTGTCAAACTGGTCTTTTATTAGCTGATTAGGTTTTCAAAGCTTTTCTGTAAAGTGGGTAGAGCCAAAGGATATCTCCATTTCTCAAAGAGTGAGACTGATTGTAGTACTTAACCCAATTCTTTGGCATGGGTCTGGAATAAAACGCACATCTCTCGAGACTCTGCCTATGATCACTGCATAACTATGCCTTCTTCTTAGGCTGGAGCAATTCAGCTGTCCCCTCTTGGTAGGCCCCAGGTCTAGTCTTGTGTCTTCTAATCCCCTACAGGTTGGTCACCACCTCCTCTTCACTACTCACAAATAATGCTTGTCCTCTTCCTCCAGCCCACTTCTGCTTCAGTTTCTCCACTTACAAGAAGGGGATCTATAGTGCTGCCTAGATCATAGGTTGCTGTGACCATCAAGTGAGCATGTGCATGTCAAGCAGTTTAGCACAGCACTAAACAAAGGAAGTGTTCAATAAATATCAGCTAAATGAGAAAGAAGAGGGAATATAAAGGCAGTCTTCCGATCCTTAAATGGCCACAGAAGAAGGTGAGACAAATTGTGTGTGCCAGAATTAAAACCACACAAGCAGATTTGTTTTCCAAATAAGAAGAGCAAGCTAACATTGGAGCTGTCCAGCAATGGAATCAGCCAACCAAAGAAACTGAGTGCCCCGCCCCTTGAGGCGTTCAAGCTGAGATCTCAAAGACTTCTTAATGCTGTGGCTGGGACTCCAACCTCATAAGGGCAAGCGGACCTGTAGCTTTAAATAACTGAGAACCAAATGTTCTTTAAAGTTTTTAGAAATGCAGCAGGCAACAATCACATAAGGGCCAATTTCCATCAAAAACAAGCCTCCAAAGGCTTCTCTTCTCTCCTCCAGTTTAAGAGTTCATGAAACACCCCAGACAGGGAGAGGGTCACCCCTAGAAAGGGTAGAAAATTCAAATGAGGAAATGGTTCTCTCTGAAGCTTACCAAAGATCTGAAATGAGAAAGAAACCAAACTTTCATAGGCTTAGATTATTAGACTTTCTAGCTGAGGCTGGGCCAAGACAAGGAGGCAGCAGGAAGGCAGCCCTGGCAGGGGTCACAGGTCAGCAGGAGGCCACCCGTGGGCTGCAGGCTTCTCCCCTTGTCCATGAACTCCCGTCAGAGGAGCCCTGCCACTTCCATGCTCCCAAGGAGGCAAGAACCATTTCAGACCAGGAGGCCTCAGTGTCTGGTGGCAGAGCAATCTTTCCTCTTCCAGTGCCCAGCCCTGAGAAGGGGAATGTGAACCAGCTTCCTCTGGTCCAGGCCACCATTTCCGATGTCATAACCAGCTGTCTTGACAGAGGAAGAAAGGTGATTCAGAAAGACAAAGAGCAGACACAGGTGTAGCGAGGCACTCAATTTGAATATTTTCCATTCTGGTGTCTGTGGAACACTCCGGTTTTCTTGGTCTGTCTGACTCCCTCTGTCACTGTGGAAAGGCACTGCCCCTCTTACACGTGATTCTGATGGGACAGCCAATCACAGGCCTTCATTTTTTTCTGGTCACCTGACGAAGGCCTGGCCAATCATAGCATTCTACTCCCTTCTGCCAGTGATTGGGAAGAACACGTGACATAAGCAGGACCAAACACAGGCTTCTGTGGACACTAGGCTAATATAACCCTGAGAGAAATGTGTGTTCACCGTCTAGGATGGTGGGTTTTAAGTTCATGAAAGACTGGTGCTGCCAGGAGCTATCTTTCCTACCCCATAGAGAGAACTTTCCAGAAGGAAGGCAGAAGTGAGAGTTGGAAAGGGAATGCCAGAACCCTGTCCGGGCAGCTCAACTCTGGAACTTCAAAGTTATATGAATGGAAAAAAAATTTTTTATTAGACTTCTGTCACTTGCAGACATGACAATCCTAAGACAAAGTCCACATAAAACAGGGTGTCAAGGCACATCTGTCCAAGAAACTCAGGCCTGTTTACAGTGTTTTTGAAGGGGATTAGCAGGTCAACCCAGGGCTGAAAAAACCTTTGGTGAATGGTAAATAAGATATATGGAAAGTTGCTTGGTTTTCTCTCCCCGTCATTCTTGCTAACTGCCTAGGATCAGAGTGATTGCAAAAATAAGATTCTAGCCCATGTGGGGTGCAAACTAGGTCTCTGGCTTCGTGTAACAGAGCTAATTTTGAAGGCATAGGCTCTCCTCAATTCTTAAAATAAAAAGCCCCCACAATTGTGTCAATCATGCAGCCAATTAAGAGGCCTGGAAATGACAAACCACCGGATTGTCAAGGTAGATTAAAGACACAGAAGAAATTTCTGATGGTTGAGATAATTAGACTGTCATCCAGCAGCACAGCCTGATCTGTTTGCCACAGAGAGGGATGTAGAGGTGCCCAGGATTATTTTAACAGGTGGTTCAGAGAGCAAATTTCCCTGAATTCTCATCTGCTGGACCCAGCAGGGATTGGTATGCCAGAACCAGCAGACAGGGGCTGAGGGGTGTGTGTGTGTGTTCTTGACATCTAAAATTGGTCAAGGTGAACTTTAATCAAGCAGTCCCATCTGTTTCCAAAATGCAGGCACCTTCCACCACTCATCTGCCCTAAGGGGATTAATTTGAGAAGGAATTTATTTGCCCAGCAATTTACTTCTTTCCTTTCCTCAGGGAATCCCCCATGACTGCTTTGAACCTTTGAATACATATATCAGATTTTAGATTTGATTCCTCCCACCCTATACCTCTCCCCAGTCAGTCCACAGCAATCCATGTGAAGGTTGGTCTTCCTTACCCTAGAGACCAAGAGAATTCCAACTGAAAGTGGCTGCTCAGCTCCCAGAGATCAAGTACAGGAGCTGTCCCTAATTTATACAGGATTGAGGCCCCGCCACTTATATCCTCCCTGGCAGAGGTGGATCCTTATTGCTTTGCTACAAGGGGATCACAAATTTAGTGCTGCAAAAATCCCATGTTTTTGTACAGATGAGGTCAAATCTAGAAATCTATAAGAGGGACCAAATACCACTAGAAATACAGTGAGATGGAGAAAAGGTTACTTGTTGGTACCTTGTCAGGAAATCTCTGTGTGTTGGAGGAAGATTTTAATAAGTTGCTTGCAATCCACCCTCCCAAGAGTGTGGGGCCAATAAGGAGCAAGGCTTTTATTCTGCTGGGTGAGGGGTGTAGGCCTGGGGCCAGAGGGGGATTGCTTTAGATGGTTGAGGAGCTTGGGACAAGGATATGCAGATCCCACCTTCTCTCATGGATTTGTTAACAAATTGGTATCAACACGGTGACCTAAAACCGCAGACATGTACAATATTCTCTTAAAGTCCAAAGGGATCTTACTGGGCTGAGATGTAGTTGTGAGTGCTGTGCAGAGCTGTGCTTCCTCTGGAGGTCCCCCCAGCTGCATTCCTTGACTCATGCCCCCCTTTTCCAGCTTGCAAGCCAGCAGTGTGACAACTTCTCTCTCTCACTGCTTCCCTCTGCTCCCATCACGTGGCCTTCTCTTCTATCTGTAGTCACATCTTCCTTTTATGAAAACACTGGTGATTACATTGGGACCTCCTGGGTAATTTCCCCATCTCAAAATACCCAATTTAATCACAGCTGAAAAGATTCTTGTTCCATATAATGTAACATTTAGAGGCTCCAGGTTTAGGACCTGATATCTTTAGGAGTCATTATTCTGCCTATGACACTTCCTAATAAAGGCTGAAAATGATGTCACATTTATCCATCCATTAGTGGAAGCAGGCACTCTCAGCCTGATGGTTCAAATTAATGCAAGACAATTTGGCAAGTTCCATCAAGAGGAAAATATATTTTCTCTTGGATTTAGCAGTTTCTTCTAGGAATTCATCAATTCTGCTTCTAAGAATTCATCATAGTGATAACTTTAAAATGGATGTGCAAGGATGTTGTTTCCAGCATTGTTTATAATAGCCTCAATTTGTAAACAACCTAAATGAATGGGGGCTGGCTGGATAAATTTAGGAATATCCATAGCAGGAATTACTATGCAATTGTAAGAGAAAATGAAATAGATCTGTCTGAGTTAATGTGAGTTATCTGTAAGATAAGGGAATTAAATAAGCTATAAGACTGTGTGCAGAGTGTGTTCCCATCTGTGGACACAAAAGTAGAGGAGTGTGTATGTAAATGTAAATATAATAAGTATAAATAATAATAAATGTAAATATAAATTCAGGATTGTGTTGAGAATTAAAATAAAAAGTGAGAATATAGGCAATGGTGCTCTGGAAGCTCTGGACACTCCCAGAGTGGATGTCCTCCAGGGTGGTGTCAGGACCACCTAGGGGGTGGAAGACACAGATGTGAGGGGTGCAGATCTCGCAGGTTAAGAGTACAGAATCTAAGATCTTGTGGCTCTTACGTTACTCAGAAGAAGGCACAAGGTCTGTGCATCTGGGCTTCTTGTCTATAAAACAGAATTCATAGAACACCAAGTTAATAGAGAGGGCAGTGCAGGGTTTAATTAAACTTGTGGCACATTGAGAACCTCTTTAAATTAAAAAATGTTTTTAAAGATTGTAAGAAACCCAGGGTCTCTTGAATGACGATACTAAGCCAATGGTACAGCTCCAACTCAAAACCAACTTTTCTTGGCTCAGCATGAGTTGGAGGGCAAATATATAGAAAATGCAATCATGGAGTATATAAACAAGCCCACTTGAAGGTGATGTTCCCAGAGCCTAGGGGCTAGGAAAGTGAATTGGTCGTGAATCATAGTCACATGAGGTAAATAAGCTCTAGGCCTTGTGGACTGCCTCAGAGCTTCCCTCTTTTACTGGACTTGGACCATCTGAGCATAGGCCTGGGATGCCACAGCCTATTTCCAGGATACTTTGCACCCACCCTGGACAAAATGCAAAAGTAGGCAGAGGTGTCTGCCCAGGTTCCAAAGGAAGACAGCATCTCTTACAATTCCCCAGGCCCATTGTGCCCATGTTACAACAACTCTTTATGTATTCTTAAAAAGAGAAATGCTGCTCAATTTCCTTAGACTAACTCTGAGGCAGAGAATTCACTTTCCCTACCATTGGTGTTACAGTGGTATGTGGTCTCTGTACCTGAGTGCAGGTCTTGACATTTACTTTACTAGGTAACCTTGGGCAACTTATTAAACTCCCAAAGACTTAATTTCTTTATCTACAAAATGGGTATTACATCAAATTCCCTGAGTTATAAGATGACACTTTGCAACATGTCTAAAATCATGCTGGGTCTTATGATTAAAGTATATATTTCATTTGCTTTACTCTTATAAGATCCTGGGTATTTTTTTTTAACAATTTATTAACCTTAGCAGCTTTAGTCACGTACCGTACAATTTACCACTTTAAATTTTGCAGTTCAGTGATTCTTAGTATCCCCACAATGAATTTTAGGACATCACCTTCAAAAGAAAACCCATACCCATTAGTTATCACCCCCAGTCTTTCTGTCTTTATAGACACCACTATTCTGGCTATTTCATGGGAATAGAATTGTTACCATCTTCTCTCATTTAACATTAGGTTTTCTAGATTCATCCATATCATAGTATGTATCAGCATTTCATTTCTTTTTACATCTGAATTAACATTCCTTTGTACATATGCCGCATTTTATTTATCTATTCATTATTTGGTGAATGTTTCTACTCTTTGTCTCTTATATGAAGAAAGCTGATATGAATATTCACTGTACGTGTTTTTATGTGAACATATGTTGTCATTTTTCTTGGGTATATAGCTAGGAGTCTAATTGCTGGGTTGCATGTTAACTCAGTAACTACATTTAACCTTTTGAGGAATTGAAGACTTTCCAAAGTGGCTGCATCATTTTCCATTTCTGTCAACAGTGTATGATAATTCCAGTTTCTCTACATCCTTGTTAACACTTGTTATCTGATTTTTCATTATAGCCATCCCAAAAAGCATGAAGTGTGATGGTATTTCACTGTAGTTTTGATTTGCATTTTCCAGATGACTAATGATGATGAGCATCTTTGCCTACTGGTCATCTGTACATCTTTCAAAAATGTCTCTTGAGAACCTTTGTGTATTTTTAAATTGTGTTGTCCTTTTTATTATTTAGTTGTAAGAGGTTTTAAAATATATTCTAGGCACAAGTCCCCACCTAAATATGTGATTTGAAAACTATTTTCTCCCATTCTGTGGGTTGTCTTTTCATTCTCTTGATGGTGTCCTTTTCATCCCAAATGTTAAATTTGACAAAGACCAAACAATCTCTTTTTCTCTTTCTCACTTGTGCTTTTGGTGTCATAATTAACTCAAAGTCACAGAGATTTACCTTTTCCGAAGAATTTCAGAGTTTTAATTCTTACATTTAGGTCTATACAATCATGTATTTCGAATTAATTTGTGTACATACACTGAACGAGATACTGATTCACTCTTTCACATGTGGATTTCCAGTTATCCCAGCACTATTTGTTTAAAAGACTACTCTTTCCTAATTGCATTTTCTTTTCTTGGCAAATTAGTTGATAAATATGGGGGTTTATTTCTGCACTCAACACTTCTGATCTGTCTGTCTATCCCTATATGGACAACACCACATGGTCTTGATCATGGTGGCACTGTAGTTAGCTCCAAAATCAGGAGCAGGGTGTCCTCCAACTTTGCTCTTCTTTTTTAAGAGTGTTTGGACTATTCTCTTTCCTTTTATTTCCATATTAATTTTAGGATTGGCTTGTCAATATCTGCAAAAAGGCATCTGGGAGTTTGATAGGGAATGTGTTGAATCTTGTAGATCAGTTTAGAGAATACCACCATCTTAACAATATTAGCTCTTTCAATTCATGAACTTGGGATATTTCTTCATTAGTTTAGATATACTTTAATTTCTTTAACAATGATTCATAGCTTCAAGGGGATAAGGTTTACATTTCTTCTAATTTATTCCTAAATGTTTTATTCTTTTTTATGCTACTGAAAATATAAATTGTTTCCCCAAAATTATTTTCATTGTTTATTGCCAGTATATAGATTTTTGTATGTTGATTTTGTACTCTGCAACTTTGCTGAATTTGTTTGTTAGTTCTGATAGGTTTTGAGTGGACTCCTTAGCATTATCTGTGTATGCACAATCATGTCATGTTTCTTCTTCCTTTCAAGCCTGGATACATTTGATTTCTTTTGCTTAACTAATTACCCTCACAGACCCTCCAGTACAATGTTGAATAGAGGTGGAAAGAGTGTACATCCTTCTCATGTTCTTGATATTAAGAGGAAAACAATCCATCTTTCACTATTACGTGTGGAGTTAGCTATGGAGTTTTCATAGATGTCTTTTATCAGGTTGAGGAAGTCCTTTTCAAGCCTTTTTTATTATAAAAGAACGTTGAATTTTGTCAAATGATTTTTCTGTAGAAATAATAGCATAGTTTCCTAGAGCTCTCTCAAATGTTTTGCTTGGGGAAGAAGGTCTTTAGACCACTTCACTAATTTTAGCACCAGCCCCAAGTAAGAATGACCTAAGTTCTGCCTTGTCACTAATTTTGGATCAGCTAAGAGGAGAAGAGCAGTGCTTTCCCATTTACCTTTATTGCCAGCTGACCTTCCACTTGGACCCTAATTGAACTGTCGTATTCAAGGGCTGATTCTAATGGCCGTGGATGATCAAAGCCTGCAAGATCAAGAATTGAGTTTCACGACAATCCTATCATATTCTTTGTGCTTTGGGGAATGGAGGATAGAAAGGAAAGTTGCTTTTTTCTAATCTTGAATATGATTTTCCTCTAATTCCTACTCATGGACATTTGAGTCTAGGCATAAGACATGCACTGAATTCAACTGTTTTGTAGGTTTTTCACAAGTTTCTATTCCACTTGTGCAGTCAAGTCAAGGGCAGAGACCAAGCCTTGAATTTCCCTTGGAATTTTCACAGAAGTAGATAAAATGCTTGTTTCATAACACAGAGTTAATAAACATGCTTTATCAGTTATTTCTACCTTTTCGCAAAACTCACACGTGAGACTAGACGTAACCACCACCACGTTTCCTGGTGCTCAGAGGATGCTGAGCAGCAGGAGGCAGAGAGTGATACCAGCACTTAGATGAGATAAGAAACTGAGACACAGAGCCCTGGGGTCACCTGGGTCCCAGGTTTCAGCTGTCCCTTGTGGCTTTACCATTCCAATACAAGCCATAACAGGAAGGTTTAAATGAGTGAGTTGAATGTGGTACTGAAAGAGAAGAGACCCTGCCATGCCAACATTCTTTCGAAACTTCAGGAGGAAAGCAAGGTTAATGAAAAAGACTTTGTCAGTATCTAATGTCACAATGCAGATCATTCACACAGTATTGTCTGTCACTCCCCAATGCAGTTGGAAAAGAGATATTGACAAATCATAGTATGATGGGATCATTAGATGGCCCTGACACACATGCCTCCCACTGTATGACAAATGCCACCCTTGGCTCAGAGAAGAGGCGTTGGCGGGAATCTTCTTCACACCAGTGATGACAACATGACAAAGCTTTTGAGTTAAGACATTCTATCCTCTCCTTTACCAGCCTCCAAATTCTGATGTGGAGCATCACTAACACAGAAACCAGCACACACTGCTCACTGACAAAACAAAACAACACTCCATTTCATTGGGAAAAAATAAAGTCTATGTGAACCTGGCATTCCCTAACACATGTTAATGCTCGGTACATACTCACGATGGTTCCATTATTATTACTCTTGACCAATCTTTCAGTGTATCTGTCTGTGAATCTAATTTATCAACTTGGACAGTCCTTCGGAAAGGGTTTCTTCAGTAAAGGTGAACGGAGACTTCCTGCTTTTATTTTAGAGAAATGACCAGAACAGCTGTGAGCCATTTGCGCAGACTGTGCCACTGTGCGCACAGGTGAAATGAGTGGCTCCTCCGAGTCAGTGGCAGGTATGTACGTAGCTCAGGGCCGCCAGCCAGGCGAGTGCTAGCCACGGTTCGCTTCTGAAAAGACGAGGTGTCTGCTGAACAGTTCACAGTAAGGAAAGAAGTGCGAGACCCTGTGCCGGTCATCTTACTGCCAAGTAACAAACTTCCCAAACTTGGTGGCTTAAACCAACAATAATCACTTATTCTGCTCATGAATCTTCAGTTTGGGCAGAGCTTAGCAGGGACAGCTCATTTCTGTTCTGCGTGGCATTGGCTGGATGGCTGGAAAGCTGGGGCAGAATCATCTGAATACTCCCTGGCCCCCATGTCTGGGGATTGAGGCTGGCAGTCGGCTGGGACCTCAGCGGGGGCTGTTGGCCAGATTCCCCACATGTGGCCTCTCCGTGTGCCTCCTTGGCTTCTTCACAGCACGGCGGCTGAATTCCAGGAGCAAGTGTCCCCACAGAACAAGGCAGATGTCCATGGCATTTTTATAATCTAGAATTTTAATGATACCGTTATTACTTTTGCCACAATCTGCTGGCCAAGGCAGTCGTAAAGGCTCATCCACGTTTAAGGGGAGACCACATAAAGAAGACAGCCCAGGTTCACCCAGATTCAAGAGCGTCACGGTTACATTTTAATGCAATGACTACTACACTGGAAAAAAATTATTTGGCTTTCAGGCCAGCGTGTTTAATTACGAAGATAAAATAAAAACTTCTAAAACAAAATGATCCTTTTAATGAATGGAAACTCTGTTAGTTTTCATTGTTTTCCGCATGTGAGCAATAGGCCGCTCATGCAGCACTAGAATCAATTTTTACACATATAAATTGCATGTGACTCACAATACGCTTATTGAATTTGTTTCTGAAAATTGAGTCTTTTGTTTTCCACAAGTATTTAGTTGTGTCTAGACTGGACCTTTGGTGATCCTGGAAGATGACCTCTGAATCATACCCCAAGTATGTGTACAATGTCATGTTGTCAGATACAATTGTACTGATTTTGTTCAAAGAGCGGCCAGGCAAACATTCAAAGGAAAATGTTGGAGAACACACCGCAATGCATGCTGGGGCATGCTGGGGCAGGCCAGCTGGAGCAGGGCAACAGGAAGTGGGAGAAATATGTGGATTGACAATAAAAACAATGGGCAGAGGTTTCACAGCTTCAAAAGGCCCTGGACTCAAAACCAGCATGAGTTAAATACAACTCACATGGCAGTTAATGTGTTAAGAGGAGCATGTGGGATGTGATATATATTGTGGTGGCTACTTCTGGAAAATACAAGCTGCCATTTACCTAACTGTCCATGGTATGGGACACATGAACACACAAAAATTCTGGTTTATTTCCTTTCATTGTTTTAAAAGCTATAAGAGTGGCTACCTTTTCTCAAAACATAGCCCCATGCAGATTGAAAACAACAAAATGTTCAGGAGGATATAATAGGGACTCTGCATTGGTCTCTCTGTTTTTGTATGACAAAACGATGTTACTTCTAGGCAGAGAGAACATCTTCCTCCCACGGAGAAGTCTCTGAAACAGGCAAAAAGGAGGATTACTTTTTGAGGGTTTTTTTCCCCCCCTTCTTGACAATGGGAGGAAATTCTCCTGGTTCGATAAAGCCAAGCACTTTGTGTGTTGTTATTGTTTTTGTTTGTTTGTTTGAGGTGGAGTGTCACTCTGTGGCCCAGGCTAAAGAGTCATGGCATCAGCCTAAGCTGACAGCAACCTCAAACTCCTGGGTTCAAGGGATCTTCCTGCCTCAGCCTTTTTAGTAGCTGGGACCACATCCACCAGCCACAAGGCCTGGCTATTTTTTTCTATTTTTAATAGTGACAATCTTGCTCTTGGTCTCAAATTCCTGTGCTAAAAGGATACTCCTGCCTTGGCCTCCTGGAGTGCTAGAATTACAGGTATGAGCCATCTTACCTGGCCCCAAGGACTTTGATAGGACATTTGCAAAAACTCTGTTTCATTAAGGGTATACCTTTGCACAGTCTAGGCTCCAGCCTCTCCTAAGAGAGGCTCTGGATGTCTTCACAGCACAGTGCTTGGAAGGGCCTCTGGAGTCTGGAAAGTGGGGTGTGAATCCTGGCTCTGCCATTTGCTCTGGCTCTGCCATTTGCTCTCTGTATGACCTGACAATTTCTGTGCTTCAGTTTCCTTGCATGGACAATGAGGCTAATAATAATGTCCACATCTAATATTTTTGTAAACACTAAATCTCTCGAGTTCTGCTTTGGCTTAAGGAGTGCTTTGAAATCATTACCTATGATTAGCTGTAATCACAACAGACAGTGGATTCAGAAAGTTGGAAGTAACTTACACCAGATTAAGTCCAGATTTAATCATGAACCTATCCCCAGGAGCACCCCAGATTCCTCCCAGCTAGCCAGATAATTAATGTCAGGCTGGCGGTGGAAGCGTCTGCTCTGTCTCCTCCTTCCCCTGAGAGACTTGAGATTGTCCAGACAGGAAGCTGTTGTCTACTCCTCCTCCGAGTAGACGTGATTCTCTTCCCAAATTCCCAGATTTGGATTCTGGGGCCTGGGAAGAAGGGTAGAGGAGGAAGAATAAAAGGGGCGGCAGGCAGTGTCTCCTCTCAAAGGTGAGGGGTTTGGGCGACAGCCCTGGGTTTCAGTCTGTTACTTATTAACCAGTGACCTGGGGCAAATTACTTAGTCTCTTTAGCCTGGTTTTCCTCAGCTCTAAATTGCCAGAGGACTATGTTCTTTTCCAAGTGGAGTTAGCACCGTGCCTGACCCAGGGAGAGCCTCGGGAAGTGAGAGGTTAAAGCAGGGGCGGGGAAGAGAACGAGGGATGCTCGAGATGTGGCTGAATTATTTCGGCAATTTCATCAACCCTGAAAAGGCTCTGGAAAACTCGGTTGGAGAGTGTTAGTGCTGGGCGCGCACCCTCGGGGGATTCCGGGAATCACCGCGCCGCCGCTGATGCCCACGTCCGGTGACTCCTGGCTGCCCATCCTCTTCCCACGTCCACCTGGGCACCCTCCTCGGGAGCTGCCGGTTCTTCCCTCCTCCCCGAACCCGGACCCAGGATGCGGGGAGCGGGAAGAGGAAACGCGCAGCTCGCCACCGCGGTGCCAAGAGTTCTCGCGGCCCCAGGACACTCGGAGCTCAGTTTTTGCACGAGCAGAGCGCTTTCCCCGCTGAGATACGGGGCTGGCGGCCTGGACTCTGTGGCTAGGACTCGTGCAGCGCTCCGCGGCCACCCGGTCCTGATGCCCCGGCTCGGGAGTCCGGCCCGGCCTGGTCTAGGAGACCCGCTTACCCGGGCGCAGGGTGGGGCATCGCCCCTTCCCAGTCCACTCGGTACCTTGTGACGGGAACAGCTCCGCCAGGGGTGGGGACGTGCAAGAAAAGTTGGGGTGGGGGTGCTGGACGACATGCCCTCCCCATTGCCCTCTCTCCCAGCTAGGGGCCTCCCAGGTCCTCCCCCCGCTTCCCACCTGGGCTCAGAGGCTCAGATACCCGGAGCCTGCGGAGTCTCGGCGCTTTGATGTCGCGCGGCCACACGGTGGCGCCGCCACACCGCCCGCCGGAGAGGCTGCGGGCCCAGGGGCGCCTTGCGCTGGCAGGACCCGCCGGGTACCCTTCCCAGCCCCGGGGGCTGCAACTGGGACCCGGACACAGGCAGGGTCCGAGGCCATGTGTGGGGCATTCCCCTGTCGCTGGTCCACGTGCCTTCTGGACACATTCTTTTACGCACAGTGCAGACCTCATAAGAGCCCCTTAGAGGTCTTCGAGGCATCACGCCTTTTTTTACAAATAGAGAAACTGAGAACCGAAGAATTAGGAATCGTGGGCAAACCAATCTTCTGTCAATAAAAAGAAAGGGGTATGACTCGGGGGAAGGGAAGGCGTTTCAGGGATTTATTCCCAGCATGTCCTGGTAACCACCACCACAACTGGGGAGAGCAGGGGTTAGCATTTGAGAAAATGAGGCCAGAGCCACACTAGCCAGAGGTGGCACTCAACCCCACAGCTGTTTGCTGCCAACTGTACAAACTCCAGGTCCCAATCTTCTACCTCCTTGGCTTTCAAACACCTTATTGGTTTTTGACAATGACTTACAATAAGGTTTGTATTTTACATCCCTACACTCACTATGACAATTAAGTTCACAGGATCACAACTCAAGTTGGTGAGCACTGTACAAACAACTTGGTAAGGTTTTGTAACCTTGGTATATCAGTGTCTCACAGCTGGATTCATGTTGACGTGTGGCGGTGTCATGCTGAACGTCATTCATTACATTTGTTGCTGTGTGTTTTTGTGTGTGGTCATGAGAATGTCATAGTTGGAATTAGAGCAACAAACAAACATTGAATTTCTTGCTAAACTTGGCCACAGTGGAAGTGAAATCAGGGACATGTTGGTCAAAGTTTATGGGGATAGTGCCATGAAGAAAATGGCAGTGCACAAATGGAGTAAACATTTTTCTGAGGTGAGAAAAAGCATCATTGATGAAAAGAGGCCAGTAATGAGCAGAACTGATGAAAACATTACAAAAATTGGTCAAATTTTCTGTCAAAATCATTGGCTGACTGTGAGAAGCATAGAAGGCCAAATAAACACGAATACAGAAAGAGCAAAATCTTAACTGAAAATCTTGGCATAACAAAGATGTGGCTCTTGTATCCTGACAATGCGCACGTTTCCATGGCACTTTCTCTGAGGGTTTTTTTTTTAAGCCAGTAAACAAATACCTTAATATGACAGCTCTGATGGCCATTCCAGAAAGAGTTCCCAAATTACTTTGAAGGGTGGCCTAGGAACTGACATCAGTGCACAGCTTCCCGAGGGGAGTACT